>PVLC010023901.1:0-25366 GCA_004027655.1 Graphiurus murinus | reverse complement strand
CTTCTTAACTCTTTGTGACTGACTAATCTCACTTAACATAATGTTTTCCAGTTGCATCCATTTCCCTGCAAAGAACATGATTTTATTCTTCTTTATGGCTGAGTAAAATTCCATTGTGTACATATCCCATAGTTTTGTAATCCATTCATCTGTGGTTGGACATCTTGGCTGCTTCCATAGTTTGGCTATTGTGAATTGGCGTGCAGGCTCGGTTCTCTGCTGTTCGGCCTGTTCCACCTCCTGGACAGCTGGGGGCGCAGTCGGACAATGATGGTTTTGATAGCTGCCTGTTTGTCCTTCCCGGATTGCTGAGGGGCGCAGGCTGGTGAGAGTCTGGCCAGATGGCAGGTAGCTGGTTGGGGAGGGCTAGCAGGGGAGATGGTGGGCCGCCGCTCCACGGCACGCCGGCTCCCCGCCGATTTGCCCTTCCCCTCCCGGACTCAGCACCTCTGCTCCCGCCTCAGGCCCAGGCCTCCGGCAAGAAGCTGCGTTCCATTTCAGGCTCTGGGCGGTCACAGTTCCTCGCTGAGGCGATGTGCCGGGACAGACCTCAGTCCCGAGGGTGCCCTCGCTGAATTCCCCGCTGTTCTGGTCTCCGCATGGGTGCGGCACGGGGTGCCAGGGGTGTTGTGTTCCAGGGCCTGCCGTTCCCAGCGTCTGGGTGGCCCCCCAGGCACTGGGCGGTCACAGTTCCGCGCTGAGGCAATGTGCCGGGACAGACCTCAGTCCCGAGGGTGCCCTCGCTGAATTCCCCGCTGTTCTGGTCTCCGCCTGGGTGCGGCACGGGGTACCAGGGGTGTTGTGTCCCGGGGCCCGCCATTCCCAGCGTCTGGGTGGCCCCCAAGGCTCCTGGTCCTGCCCTTCCACAGCCTACTTACTCGGTGCAGAGCCCGTCTGCTGCCTGCCCCGGCGGGGCCGGGCCGGCGGGGCCCGCGCAGAGCACGGAGCGCGCGCGGAGCGCGGAGCGCAGATAGCTGCCGGTGGCGACTTTTCTTGTCCCTGCTCTGCTTTCTTGAACTTCTTTGTTTGTTTGTGTTTCAAATTTCGCTTTTTTCCTTCTGTTGAAAAGATCTTTTTATGGTAAATTTAGATCCAAATCTCCGCGTTTGTGAAAAGACGGTTCACTCAGTCGCCATCTTGGATCCTCCCCCTATAAAAGAAAGACATTTTACTCTTAGATAAATATGTTTAGTGCAATCTTTTAGATATAGACACATATTATTTTGTAAATAAACTTGAATAAATGGCTCATTTTTTTTCATTTAATTTCTTTTGCCCAATAAGAGCTTCTCTAGCTGGGCAAGCTTGTAATCCCATCATTCGGGAGGCTGAGACTGGAGGATCCGGGTTCACGGCCAGCCTCAGCTACCTAGTGAGGAACTCCGCAACTTAGTGAGACTCTGTTTCAAAATAAAGAATAAAAAATAGGACTGGGGGTATAGCAGAATGCCTCTGAGTTCAATCCCCAGTACCGAAAAAAAAAAGTTCTCTAATAAAAATTAAACAAAAAATGTAATACATATAGCTACCAGTTTCTAGCAGGAACAGGTTTTCAGTTGTCCTCTTCCTCTAAGGTTTACTTGTATTGAATTTCATGGTGAGCACTTCTGAAATTTAAAACATTTAAATGTTAAAAAGGATGATGTTAGTTATCTCCTTGTTTTTATTTTATCTTGACAAATGAATAAAGAAAATCTCTCTTTGTTCTCAACCTGAAACTTGAATCCAGGAAGCATAGCAGCAGAATGTATAGTAGTAGCAGTTATATTTTTCACCTTGAATATGAACATCAGTAGGCAAGCATTCTGTCTATAATGCTGGTCTGGTTTTGCTATTCTGCATAACATCTTCTCAAGTCTTTTTAACATAAAAAGTTCAGTAAGTAACAGGATGAGTTCAGTGTTTGCATAGTATCCAAATGTATGTTTCCCAAAACTTAGGAAACTATAAAGCTGGTGTTATGTGTCTTTCTTACTGATGTGGAGACTTCTGCTTCCTAACTAGCTTTTCATAATTCATAGGTATTTTCCCTGCTACCTTTTTACAAGTAAAATGCTCAATTCAACATAACTTGCCCAGAGAAATTTATTAGGATATGTTTGGTAGATGAAGTGTCTGTACAAGAGCGGAGGTAGAGTAATTCATGTTAGGAGTTTGGGAGTTATCCTGGACATCTAGCTGTCCTTCATCCTCAGATAGCATTAGGTTCTGACACATCTACCTTCTTATTGGACTCAAATTGTCTTCATCTCCAGCAGCAGCAGCAGCAGCAGCAGCAGTACCACCACCACCACCACCACCACCACCACCACCACTACCACTACCATAGTTCAAAGCAACATTTCAATTAATTCCCCATTCAGCAACCCAAATGATCTTCTAAGAAATCCAAATTAGATTATTAGTATAGAACCAAATTATATTATTTGTTTGTCTAAAACCCTTCAGTGGTTCTTCCTTTACCCTTAATACAAAGGTAGAATCCTCTCCATGGTGGGCAAAGTCCTGTGTTTCAGCACTCCTTTCCAGGCGAGGAGAGCCTTTGGCTCCCTCAGTCCGTGCTCTATCAACACAGGGTCTTTTCAGTTCCTAGAATGCACCTTGCTCTCTTCAATGTTTGTCCCTTTGCCTATCTCATCCTTCATCCGGAAGCACTCTCTTCAGTAGGAGAAAGCCACCCCCTGGATTGCTCGGGTTACCCTATAACACGTAGTGTCCTCATACAATTTGCCACACTTTCATTTATCAATTGGTATGATTAGTTAATATTGACTCCCTAGTTAATGACATGATAAAAACTGAATTATAAACTCCTCAATAGCAAAATTATGAACTTATGTCTGTTGCTCCTGCTCCTTATTTCCCAGTATCTATAATAATGCTTGGAATTTTCTATTTATTAGTGTAAAAATAAATGTCTGTCCAATCTGGAAGGCAAGTAGAAGATAGGAAATTTGAAATCTTGTTTCCAAACTTGGCATTGTAACCTTGGTCAGATTCTATAGTCTTTATTAAACTCGTTTCCCAGCCAAGCTAATAATGTCTGATATACATGGTGGTTGTAAAGATTAAATTAGATAACATCTCTTAATAAAATTGTTGCCTTTTTAATATTATGCCATTATTATTATATTGACTCCATGTTAATATTGGCTCAATCAGCATTCTAATTTCCCGTAAGAGCAACTTATAGCAACCAAGCCAAAATCACAGTCAGTATGATGCTAAAAAAAAAGCAATGTCTTCTTGGCGAGCATTTCTTTGAAGCACTTGAGAGCCATCAGAGATTAAGAATTGAATGTTAATTCTTTCTGGAATGCCTCTAGAGTGTCTTTTCTTCATTATATAACCCTTCAGAGTATCATGTGTGATGGCCAAACAACCATGCAATGCAGGGCCAATACTGAAAGCCAAAAATTAATGGTAAATTTAGCCTTCTCAGATAGTGGTTTCCAAAAATGAAATTATTTAAAAACTTGAATAAAATATTTTACTGTCATATTTCTTAATGCAGAAAAATTTAGATAATTTATAAAAAATAATGGTTCTTTAATTGGTAAATTCTCAATGTTTTGAAATGCTCACCTAAGTAAATTAAAGCTTATATTTTCTTGTCTCTGAGTCTCTCCACATATACAACTGCTTCTTCATCTCATCTATCAATGAGTCATTCTTGATTATTCTATTCACCATGGGCCTATACTGTGCCAGACATAAGGGAAGGTGCAAAAGACACATGCAAGGCCGGGCATGGTGGCACACATCTATAACAGTACTTGGGAGGCTGAGACAGGAGGATCATAGGTTTGAGACCAGCCTCAACAACTTAGCAAGATTCTCAGCAATATGACAAGACCCTGTTTCAAAACAACAAAAAGACTGGGGAGGTAGCTCAGAGGTAGAATACCCCTAGGTCTAATCCCTAGTACAAAAAAAAAAAAAAAAGAAAGAAAAAGAAAAGATGAAAAGAAATACACAGTAATGTGTCAATGTCAAGGCTCTCATCTGAAGAATGTGCTGTTAGGTGATATCACTGCTGTGTAACCATACTTATGGAGTGTACTGATGAGAACATCACTTACTGTTATTTCTCAATGCATCCAAAAGATGTGCCCTAGCATTGCAAAAAAAAAATAAATAAAAAATAAAAATAAATGTGTGTGTGTGTGTGTGTGTGTGTGTGTGTGTGTGTGTATGTGTGTGTGTACTGCTGCTAGGAAACCAGGCATACTCTTTCCTAGAATTTTTTTCTTTAATAAGTATAAGGAGTATACTCCGTAATGGTAAAATGTTCAGAATAGTAAGTCCATAAACAAGCAACACTATTATCATTACCAAGTATTACATAGTGCACATAATTGTATCTGCCTGGCATAGAAGTGGGCCTGTTCTCACCAGCATCAACACAAACACATGCGTTCCATGTTGTGCTACGGTGGCTATGATGTCACTGGGCAAAAGGAAATTATCTTATGGGATCACTGTGGTGTGTGCGGTCTGTTAAACGAAATGTCCATATGCAGTGCATGGCTCTAGTTTGTGCATGTAAAGGGAATACTGCCTAATTGAGAAAATAAGATCCTCGTCAGAATTAAAAAGAGAATAATACAGCATACAAAATGTAAGAGATCCAGCAAGAGTTTCACAGAGTCTTTACTTGAACTCTTGTAAGATAAGTAGCTTTCTTCTGTTAGCTGAAATGGTGACTCCATTCCTTTCTGAAGCCTCAGGTATTTTCTCTTCACTCCTTGTACTATTGATTAGAAACATTCTCTCCTTTTGCTGGGTGTGGTACAGGTATGTAATTCTAATACTCAGGAGGCTGGAATAGGAGGATCACAGGTTTGAGACCAGTCTCAACAACTTAGTGAGACCCAATTTCAAAATAAAATCAAATCAAAACAGTGCTGGGGTATAGCTAAGAAGTAGAAAATCCCTTGGTTCAATCACCAGTGCCAATAAATAAATAAATAAATAAATAAACATAGATAGATAGATCTTGTGTTAGCCCTGGTATCCTCTTGTTACATCTTTCTTATGGCACAGCAGCCGCCACAGGAGGAAAAGTAGATATGCGCAGTGATGATGGAGAAGATGGCAGAGGAGCTTAGATGGGAAATTTCTTTCCCTTGATGTGACTGTTATTATCCCACATTTGAACCCATTCTCCAGTATGAGTCAAAACTAAGAGCTTGCAATTTTTTCTACAAAGGGCTAAATAGTAGATCCATTTGGTTTTGTGAACCATAGGGATTTCTGTCACAACTACTCAACTTCACCATGTCTACATAATAGGTGTGGTTGAGATCTAGTAATATTTTGCTTATAGACAGGCAGCAGTCATATTTGACCCAGAGGTTATAGTTTACTGAGACCGTCAAAAGCCATCCATTTTCTACTTCAATGCTAGTGGTCAATAAAAGGAAAGAACATTTGGCAAAGTGGGTTCCACCAGCAGTCTTCTTCCCTCCCTCCTCAGCTCATCCCAGTCCCATGACAGCTCCATGGGAGTTAGAGATAGATGGGTAGAGAGAAAACATGGTGAGGGAAGGGAGGATAGGCGTTGCCTTTCTTATTCTCCACAGACGATTCCTCATCCCAAGCCCTCGGTCTCTTCTGTCCCCCCTGGCATGCCTGTGCCAAAGTCCCTCTGACCCTTCAGCCTAATATTGACCCCTCCTCATCCTCCCCCACAAAGTAGTTCTCTTCCTCCCCAGCTCCATGCTCCTGTGGTCTCTTGCCCAGCAAGTCAGCAGCAGTCGCCTCCCCTGTGAGGACACCTCCTCAGGATGTATGCTTCTAGAGTTCCAAGGTATTTGTGAATGCATTTGCCCCAAATAGATCTGTTTGAGAAGGCAGGTAAATATGTTTAGAATTGGATTAACTAGATTTCTATAACCTATCTCAGAAATTTTTTATCTTTCTAGGAAAAAAACAGTAGTTATCTGGATACTCAAATTGAAGTAATTGTAGCATATGAACTTTGAAAAAGCACTCGATTGTGAGTTACATACCATTTCTGGAGGCTGTTGAAGCCAAGAAGTGCCTAGTGTTAAGATCTTAGGAGTACCCACAGACAGGAGGGAGGCACTGCCAGGTGTAAGTGGCACTCCATTGAGAGTGCTCTGTGAACAGTACATGATCGTCCTGCTCTTCCCATGAGTGGTTGATAAAACAACATAGGAGAGATTGGCAACGGCTGCATCAATTTCTACTTATTTTACTCTAACTTTTCTTTCATTCCTTCCTCTTAGAAGTTTTTTTTATTCTCATCCACATTGAATTTTCTGCCAAAGTTAATACTCTCAATCTTTAAATAAATGGGAACCAGTTGGATTGAGGAGAGAAATAGTTTGGCATGCATTATAGTAGTTAGATTGGAACCTAATTAAGGGCAGAGGGGAAAGTAAGGTGATTTTGAGTTGTAGTTATTGGTCTTCAGTGGGCTTTGAGTAAATGGATGAGATGTTTCCCAGATAGTAACAGCCTAAAAGAGGCCTGAATATTGATTTTAAGTGATTTTGCCTGAACAGAAAATAGTGATTAGGATTCTAACCACAACACATTTAAGAAGGAAAGTTCTTGGACCTCAAGTGAAAAGTATTGCCCTACCAAGTTTGCAAGTTTGAAATATTTCCCTCCCTGCCTTCCCCTTCCTTCCTTCCTTCCTTCCTTCCTTCCTTCCTTCCTTCCTTCCTTCCTTCCTTCTCTGTTTTTAGTAGTGTTTCTCCTTTCTCTTCCCCCCTTCCTCTCTCTCTCTTTCCCTCCCTCCCTTCCTCCCTTCCACTTTTTTTTCTGTCTCTCTCCTTTCTTTTCCTTGTTTTCCTTAATTTTCTTGTGCCTTCAGTCCCACTGGTGAACCACTGAGGAATATTATTTAATAATCTTGATTTTCAAAGAAAGCAGATGCTTACCATTTAGAGAAGTATAAAAGCTTATTGATTAATTAAAATGTAAGTGTTTCCTTGAGAGCACAGAAGTAAGTACTCAATTGTCAATATGAAAGTGTCAGGGGAGCAATTATGAGGATTACATCATGAAAACTCTGCAAGGTGATTTCATAATTTGTGAGCTATTTACGGCATAATATTTACATCTGATTTTAAGGAAAGTAACTGCCTGCTAAAGCTGCAATATAAAATGTTGACACAAGAAAAGCTTGTAAATGATCTGATTCCTTTCAACCTATTTCAACTCTTGGTCCAGCCTGCTATGAACAGTGGGGCAGGATTTTGCAGTATCAGCTTGACAGCCAAAGATCTATCCTGTGCATCCACAGATACTTAAATAAATCGTGTTAAGAGAACTTCAACCTCCTTCCCGTCTCTTCTCCACCTCCATAATTATTTGCATATCAAAGTGAAATTAAGACATGTACAGAACTCTAGCCAGATCAATTGCAATAAAAGCAGCTCTTTTCATAGTCTTGTGCTCTGTGCTGAGAACATAAAGAGCTACAATGAGTTATAACACATAGGACAGGCAATTAGATATCAAAGCTGTATTCTTAAATAGTAGACCACACAACAGTATGTGTCAACAACCTTGAGTTATATATATCAACATCTTTTTAAAAATTACTTGATCTTTTACTTGAAGCATTACATCCATGAAATTCTAACTAAATGTTTTTTGGGGGGGGGCGGGGTTAGGACTGGTTATTGAACCCAGGGACATTTTACCTTTGAGCAACATCCCCAGCCCCTTTTAACTATTTATTTTGAAACAGAATTGGTAATTGTTCCTTAACAATTTTATTAGGTCCCCTTGGCATCTGGCAGTTGTCTTTAGCTAATTCTATAGCTGATGGGCTACTTGTGTGTATTCATAAGTTTGTGATCTTGTGATCTTAAGTTTGTGATCTCTAGATTTGTGTTCTACACTCTCAAGTAACCTATAATCCATTTTATGTAATACAGAGAAGTATACCCTGAACTTTCTTAAAATTGACAAAAAACAAATACATTTTTTTTCAAACAAATATCTTTTGAAGACCAATTAAAAACTGACCTCTGGTACTTTTCTTCAAGAACTGTATCATTAGTCAGAGTCCTGTGCCATTAGAAATGTAGTCCTTCTGCTCAGACAGATCAGCACAACTGCTCTATCAGATGGTGAGCACCCAGTGCATCCAGAAATCACTAGAGGAGGTGCATTTGTCATAGATGCAAAAATAACTAGGGAAGAGCAAATGAGCACAATCTCCTTAATGCTCTACTGTGTGCGACAAGAGAAGAAGAATTAAAATGTTAAGAGAAAGTCTTTCTAGCTATCCTTGGGATGAAGCAGAAAGCACAGCACAATACTATGAAGGGATGAATTGGAAATCTGAGTTACACTGGATGCCCAAATTTCTCAATTGAATAATAGTAAGGGGAAATGCAGGTTGTTTGTGATTTGAAGTTTTTGAGAAATTTAAAAGGGAGCCATCATTAGTAAATTGCTATCTCAATGAGAGTAATAAAGGAAAGTGCTTTGAGCTAAGTTATTATCCTGATGTGGTTTTAAAATAGTGACTAACCCTGTGGGGGAAATAATCTAAGATTATTATTAGGTGGCTTTGGAGGAAAAAGAAGTGGGTTTTCTGGGCTGTCTGTTTTTCTTCAAGCAGACATGCATCTTTATTTTTTCCCTGCACCTTTTTCTTTAGCTCTATTGCTACCTAATCTGATGATGTTGACAAGTAGCACTTAGTTGAGGGAAAAGAATGTACCCAGTTTCAGACTCAATTTCTCTACTTACCAGCCAGATGATATTTTTAGATTGCTTAATTTGATAATGCTTCCATTTTCCTTCATCTAGCATAAAGGTTTGACAATTAGGTCATATCAGTGTTTAATATGGAAACTTACTGGTTCCGTGTCTGGTACATTATAGACATATATCATGTAGAAGATACCATTGTGATTTATATTCAATAAAGTAGACATTTTATCTTGAACTGAGATTTTATTTCTAGTACTTTCCTTTAATCAAATAGACACAAATCTATGATAGTCTCCTTATTATACAATTTAAGGAAATTTCTGTCTTCATTCAAAATTTCAAGTTTCAGATGAAATATATCTTAAAACTTATGTACAAAAGATGTAAAAGTTTTAGAATGAAATTGTAAGAAGAACTTTTTAAGTAATTAAAGTGGAAGCCTGGACAGGGTTTCTCAACATGGGCATTGTTGGTATCTTGGGTAGGATAGGTCTCTTACATGACTGCCTTTGCCAATGAGAGTATTTAAACTCTGCTCCCAGTTACTGTCACCCATCCAATCCTTGTGAAAACTAAAATTTCTTCTTACTTTTTTTTCTTTCTTTTCAGTGCTAGGCAGGTGCACTAGTACTGAGCTGCACTCCTGGATCCTCCTTCTCATTTTTAAATACTGCCTAAAGGAGCACTATTAGTCCAAAGTTCTCTGAACTAGAAGTTATATTTATTTGCTTTAGAAGAGAGCATAAATTCCAAATGTTACTGTGAACACATGAAACTTCCATAGATTTTTTTTTACTAGAAGTGATAGAAAAGAAAAATTAACTAATATGTAGCTTCATTTTTTTACAATACATTGAGCTCTTGATGACCAAAAATTGCTAATGTGAAGGATTTGATGATGATCTCAAATGTGTATTCTGGATATGTTAAGGTGGTCTATTCAATAGCATCCATTTCCCCACTCTGAGTTCTGACTAGTTTGAGAAGAAAACTAGTTGACTAATACATAGGGTGTTAAATATTTCGTGCATTGAGCTGATATTGGGGAATATGACTTACATCTGAAGACTATTGAACATTTTCATATGAAAATGAAAGAAACACTCTACCCAATCATGGCAACAATAGACTAGGACAGACCTTCCTACATTTAGAGATGTAGTTGCTATGTATTCACAGTATAGAATAGCAGAGAAAGATCATGATTTCTGCAGCAGGACCACTTTTCAGTGACATAAAATGGAAAGCGCTCCATTATATATGGCCACATCTTTTCAAATACTCTGGTCAATTTCCTTCCCTCTAGGAGAGGAAGATGTGAAGAAGAGACAGGCAGGGGTTTTAGTGGAGTTTCCTTTACATGGAAGAAAGATCACAAATTGAGAATATTCAGTTTTCTCTCATTTTTATATAGGAATAAACTACAGCAGTTGTACACCATGTTTGGATGGGGTGAGTAAAAAAAAAAAAAAAACAGGAAGAACACCATGATGGTCTAAGGGCCAATTAAGATGGTTAGTTGTCATAAACGAAAGAGAAATAAAAAGACTGGCTAGACTGGCTCCTGCTTTCCTCTCTATACCAACCCAAGTCAAGCCACAGTGTTGGGGATGTATGTTATCAGAGCCTCGTATTTGGTAGCTTATATGGAAAAGACAAGTTGTGATGCCCAAATTGAATGGGAAGTACTCTACCCAGAGATTGATCCTGAGGTCTTCTTTGGCTACATATTCAGCTATACAATACCCTCCTGTAAATGGGCTTGAAAATAAGTCAAAAAAGTGTTTTCTTGCCTTCCACAGTCCCCTTTCGTATATGCTGTACAGATTGACACATCAAATAGTCTAGTAGCAAATCTTAACTATAAAAGATGTAAATAATTATTAACCATCAAATATTTAATGAAAGTCATTATCACCAAAGCAGGGAAGAAAATTCAACAAACAGAGGAATCAACTCCCAAGAAAAGAGGTCAATTTAGGAAGCACACTGAGAATACAACAGATTGGCATTGGTTTTCTGATTAACCATTCTGGCTAAACAAATATAATGGTACAGCATCTTCAGAGAACTAAGGGATTACTTATAGACTACAATTTTATGGAAAACTCATACTATCCTACTCTTGTGTGAGGTAAAAAATAAAATTAAGAAATTAGAACATATGAATATGTGCAAGTTTTCTAGACACAGAACTCTCTGAAAGAGTTAAAAGATGTTCATCAGCTGGGCATGGTGGCTCATGCTTGTAATCCCAGTACTTGGAAGGCTGAAACAAGAGGATCACAGATTCAGGGCCAGCCTCAGCAACTTAACGAGACCCTGTTTCAAATAAAAATAAACTAGGGCTGTGGCTTTAGTTCAGAGATAGAATTTTCCTGGGTTCAATCCTCATTACAGTACCACAGGAAAAAAAGATGTGCTTCAGAAAGAAAAAAAAAATATTAGTTAATAATAGGATGCCAGAAGCACTGCTACTTGAAAATAAACTCAGTCACCAATACTTTGAGTGATATGCTCAATCAGAGAAGGGAAGAGAGAGAGAGAGAGAGAGAGAGAGAGAGAGAGAGAGAGAGAGAGAGAGAGAGAGAGAATGAATTATAACCCTGAAAAGCAATTAAAGAAAGATAACAGGTGAGCATAGCATAAGATCTAAAGAATCTAGCTGTGTTGTAGCACACATCTATAATCCCAGTACTTGGAAGACAGAGACAGCAGGATCATAGGTTTGAGGTTAGTCTCAGCAATTTAGTGAGACCCTCAGCAGCTTAGCAAGACCATTTCTATGTAAAAATAAAATAGAGCTGAGAATATAGTTCAGAGGTAGAGAACTTTTGTTCAATCCTCAGTAACACACACACACACACACACACACACACACACACACACACGATCTAAAGGATCTAATCTAGATTGGGGCAGAAGAAAGGAGGGGGGGTGTAGATTGCATGGATGAGGTATTATGTGAGATTAGGAAACAATTTTAGAGTACAAGCCGTTCAGAGATGTAAAACAAAATAGAAGAATAATAAACTATATGGGTAATATATCTAGGTGAGATGTATATGTGTAAATTTTAGTGAACATCTGTCCTCTACCTTGAGGGAGCATTCGAGTTGCTTGGTGGGGTGCAGGAAATGGAAATAAGGGGAGGAACTCCTTTCATTTCTGCGTTAGAGGCCAGGGTGCTGTTGACCACTTCTCAACATCCTGCATTTCTCTTTATGCTTTTTACATTTGTTTTGAGGACCTCTTTTTGTGATAAAAAGCATTTAACATAAAATTACCATCCTAATCATGTTAAATGTACACACAGTAGTGTTAATTATATGCCTATCATAGTGTAACAGAGCTCTAGAACTCTTCCAGGTTGCAGGACTGAAGCACTGTATTCATTGGGCCACTCTTCTTGTCCTCCTGTGCCCAGTCTCTGGTGACCATCGTTATATTCTCTATTTCTAAGAGTTTGACTACTTTAGATATCCAAGTTGAATCAAGTAAAAAAAAAATTAACTTGGCATGTTATATGCAAAGTGCAAATATGTTTTAGCATATGACAAGATTTTCATCTGTCTTTCCATAGTCCATATATACTACATCTTATTTAGTCATCTGTTAAGGGATATTTAGGTGACCTCCACATTTTGGTTGTGAATAATGCTGCAGTGAGTCTAGGTGTGCTAATATCTCTTTGAGATACTGTTTTAAATGACTTTGGATAAATATCCAGAGGTGGAAAGGTGAGGTCATATGATGTTTCTATACCTGTTGGAGGAGCCCCCATACTGGTTTCCAAGCTATTACACCATTTTGCACTCCCACCAACAGTGCACAAGGACCAATTTCTTCACATCTTAGTAACTGCTTATCTTCCACAAAATCTAAAATATTTACTATTAGTCCTTTGTTCAGAAAGAATGTCTAATTCCTTCTTAAAAATAAAGGACCAAAAATATTTAGTTATTGAATGTAGATGTTTACCAACTTGGCAAGTGTAAAATTACAGGAAATAGAGTTGAGACACAAAGGGAAAAGAGAGGTGAAGGTCAATGTAGAAAATGAAAGCCCTCACCTCACAAAGTGGTTGAAGAGACAGAAGATTTCTGTGAGTGAATGTGAGCTAAGTATTATCAGAGTGGGAAGTCAATGTGTTCCATTAATGGATAAATCAATGGCAAGATAAGCATAGAATTTATAGTTATGGGAGAAATGATTTTGAAAACAGAAGTGATAGGAAGTGTGGACTCTGGAGAGCAGCAATGGTTGACAACACTAGAGCAGGGGTGGTTGATTTGTGCTTCACTTTTTTTGAATGATATATTCATTGAGACATAATTGAAAAAAATAACAGGAGAAGGAGCAGTAAGTAATAAAGGAAGAAACACTGGGCTTAGGATCTTCTTAGCTCAGTCACTATCTGATCATATGATTTGGGGCAGGTTTCATTAGCACTTGGCCTTTAAAGTCCTCATTTATAGAGACACTTGAACTTAATCTTTATGATTAATTACAAGCTTGTATAAACATTAGGAAATTTTCAACTACTACATTTAGGATGGTTAACTCACAGAGTAACTGAAAAGCTTTGTATGTATGTATGTATGTATGTATGTATGTATATATGTATGTATTTATTTTTGTGATATTAGGGATTGAACTAAGGCATATTTTACCTGTGAGCTATACCCCTGTTCCTTTTTATTTACTTATTTTTTTTTATTTTGAAACAGTCTTGCTAAGTTACTACATGCTGACCTCAAACCCTAGATACTCCAGTCTCAGCCTCCAAAATATGGAGATTACAAGCATGTGCCAATGCACTTGAACTATTTATATGACTTTTTATTTTTGTATTTTTTCTTTTGGTATTTGGAATGGGAACCAGGTCCTCTCAGATGCTAGGAAAGTTTTGTACCACTGAGCTACATCCCCAGTCCTTTTTATTTTATTTTGAAACTGGGTCTAGCTATGTTGCTCAGGCTGGTCTTGAATTTACAATCCTCTTGTCTCAGCCCTCCCCCTCAAACAGCTTGGATTGTAGGCATGCACCACCATGCCTGTCTATAAATATTTCTTAATGTTATAGTTCTGCCAGAATTACCATGCTTAGTTGTTGATTTCTAAAGCATTAGAATTAGAGACAATAATTACAAACAAATCACAGGAAAGAATTATAGAAGAACTCTATTATACTATACCCTAAATTTAATTTGTTCTTCATTTTTTAAAATTGTAGCATTACTGGAAGAAATCTAGACCAGAGTTTCACAGTAGCTGCACTTAATTGGACCATTGATCATTTGTTTGTGTTAATTCAACAATATGTAAAAGTCTACATAGGGGTATTTGGCCCATCTTAATGGTTCTAATGAAAAGAAAGACATTATTACAGAACAAAATGAAAAATGTCATGGATGTCCAAATGATGTAGATACTTAGCAAAAGACATGATTAAAATGTTACCAATAGACTCTCTAGCTTCAGTTTACACAACATGGTATTAAAAGCCCAGCATGATTTCATAACTAAAAAGCAATTGTTTACCACTGAATGCCTCGTGAGAATATCCATAACTGCAAGGCCAGATGTTCAGATGCATGCTTTTTTTGTGTTTTCTCTGGTTTTTTGATTTTCTGAGTGCTGTTAATCATATGCCATAGATATGCAGTGTTCAATCCATTTTGTTAGCCTTTTATCATTTTAAACAGTTACAGATTATGTCTCCATGGAGTGTGCTAGAAATGTCCTTATGTTGCACCAGCCTATGCTTTATGAGATAAACAAATGAGTAATTCAAGCTTTGTAGCGGGTACGTGTGTCACATAAGGGCTAAGTCATAATTTTCAAATTGTCTGCCAAAGCACGTTAAATCAAAGTGTCTATCTGAAACAGTAGTAGTATTTCATGAGCTGTGTAGAACAGTTAGTTATCTTATCTCTATGAGCTTTTTTTTTTTTCTCCTCTCCTTTCCAGTTTTGTTAGGGATGCAGGGGTGGAGGGCACAAAAGTATAACTTAATGTTAAAATCAAGGTCAAGGCACTGAAATTTCTAAATGCTATAATTTTCATTCCTAACGTCTTGAAAGTTTAGCAATTTGTGCAAATAGATAGCACATCTGAGATTTTAAAGAATGGTAATAAATCTGAAAGTTTTGAAAAATCAGTAACATTTTAAAATGATTATGGAATATTTTTCTAGCAGTTCTAAAATGTTGATTTTCTGACTGTAAATATGTGTGTATACACATGTGTGTGAATGTGTGTAACTATTTCCACAGACGGGGATAAAGTTAGATAAGGCTAGTGATACATTTCTTTCCTCTGGCAAAACCTTTTACCGGTCTCTGTGATCAAAATGGAAAATGGCCTCAGAAGCATCCGTTCAAGTCGATTGCTTTGGGAAATCGTGTGTAAGCAATCACGGGCATCTTCAAATCAAACTAACTTATGTTCCCTATGGTGACATTATTTTGTGATTTTTAACAGCATTTTTCCCCATTTGTCACTTCCTTATGGAACAAAATGATCATGAAAAGGAATATTATTAATTTGTGATGCTGATTGCATTCCATTTCAGCTGATTAAAGCCAGCTGGGAAACCATACCCCAGTCCTGTTTGTAAGAATCATGTATGGCATGTGCAAAGTTCATAAAAACCCTTAGCAATTTGTTAAATAATGTGCCAGGTGATAGTTATAGATTTGTAATATTTTAGAAAGGCCTATCTTTAATTCATGAACCTTTCAATTACCGTAAAAACTTATGCCAGGAGGGCAAAGCTGTCTGACCCACTTATAGTTATTGCAAACCCTGTTTCTAGCTACAGTTTCAAAGTAGGCGATTGCTGTTGCCTGCTGTGTTTAACATTTTATTGATAACATTTTTCTCTGACTTCTGAATGCCTAGGTAGTTACTTGTGATAGTTACTTCAAATTTCTCTCTCTCTCTCTCATTTTTTAAATGAGTCCTTATTTTATAAAATTATGCTCAATGATCAACCAGTGACAGCCATCATATGCTAAAGAGAGAGCCACCAGAAATTAAGAAGGAAAAATGTCTTTAAAGGTACCTGTCTTGCCTGCTAAATTCCAGATAAATCATAAGGTATGGCAATTGTTAATCATAATTTGCTAGACCAAGTTTTTTATACCTCTATTATGAGGCACATGGTTAGAAGCTATGAAGAAAGTGGTATGAACTTATAGATGTTTCTTATGAAGTGTGTGTGTGTGTGTGTGTGTGTGTGTGTGTGTGTGTGTGTGTAGTGCTAGGAATTGAACCTAGGGGCCTTCTACCTCTGAGCTATACCCCTAGACCTTAGGGGGGAAAAAAAACAGGTCTTGCTATATTACCATTAACAACTTGTAATGTACCAAGATGCTAGGGATAGAATGGAGAAAAGGTATATGCAATGTCACCCTTATGGGTCTTTTAACTTAATGGTGAAGTTATGTAACATGTATTTATTTATAAACATGACCAATTATTGTACTGATAAGCATTACAAAGGAAATGTACAATGAGTGACTTTAATAAGTGTAAGGAATCTTTGAAGGTTTTCTTGAGGGAATATAATTAAAACTAAGACCATATGAAGGCAGTTTGATTAAGAAGAAGAGAAAGATTATTTCTAACAAAGGGAATACTGTGTGCAAATTGTTAGCAATCAGGGAGATGCAAATTAAAACTACATTGAGATTCTATCTAACCCCAGTTAGAATGGCAATCATCAAGAAGTCAAACAACAATAAATGCTGGTGAAGATGTGAGAAAATAGGAACTCTTCTGCACCCTTTGTAGCATTGCAAATTAGTACAGCCACTGTGGAGATTCCTCAGAAAACTGTGAATGGATCCACCGTATGATCCAGCTATACCACTCCTGGGTATATTTTCAAAGGGTCTGAAATCAGAATATTATAGTGACACATGCAAGTTTATAACAGCACAATTTGTAATAGCCAGATTATGGAACCAACCCAGGTATGTGTCAACAGATTAATGTATTACAAAATTATGGGATATACATGCAATGGAATTCTACTTAGCAATAAAGAAGGAAAAAAATATGTCATTTGCAGGAAAATGGATGGACCTGGAGAACATTATATTAAATGAGATTAGCCAGTCACAGAAAGTAAAAGATCAGATGTTTTCTCTCATATGTAGAAGCTAGGGAGTAATCTAGATACCAGAGGGACTTTAGATAACAGAGGAAAAATCCTAGTGGAGCAAGAGGTGGTCCAGGAGAGGGTAGGGGAGGGATTAACAAAGGAGCCACTTCCATCGATGTTATATACATATGTGAGAATACCAATGCCAGTCCCAATATTATGTATGGGAAAGGAGAGAGAGTAAGGAAGGAGCCAGGGGGAGGTTTACCAAGTGCTGTATGCTATGTGCACTATTACTCTGAACTACATTATGGTGTGAGACTATGATGCACCAATAGAAGTATAAAAAATTTTGTAAGTAAGGAATATGTTCCATGCATTGAAATAATTGAGATAGAATCATTATGGCTAAATTAGAACCAGCAATAGAGAGTCATAAAGTAGCACAAAGCAAAGCTGTATCAGTAAATATAATGGCAGGGGGATCATGTGCAATTTTAAAACATGTTAGTATATTTAAACTTTATAATAAAAGCAACTGAACCATTGCAAAATGTTAAGTTGAAGAGTGGCATGATTCTATATATGCTTTAAAAAGATCACTGTGGCAGTAATGTAGAGAATGAGTTGGAAACGGGTTGGGAGGAAGACTGGGCTAAGAGAAATCAGGCAAGAGGTTACTTTCATGATCCAGAGAAGACATAATAGTAGAGGTTATTGAGATGCCAGTGGAGATGGAGAGAAACAGGATGTGCTGAATAGATGTTTGAAAAATAGACTACCGAGGACTAGTTGGATATGAGAGTAAAAAGGAGAGAAGTGTCCAGGACAACCCTCAGCTATCTAGCTTGAGCAACAACAATCTTGATGGCAATGCCAGGTAATGAGTTAGGCAAGAAACGAGAGCAGAATGTAGTTACTGAACTGTGGACTTGTCAAGGTTGAAGAGCATGAAAAGATAGCCTCTGTGGAGATGTCTAGTAGGCAACTGGGACTAAGTGGAAAAGTCAAGGCTGAGTGGAAAATTCAAACCTAGTAACCACTCTATCACCATTGGTAATTGAATGCTTGGAACTCAATGAGATCCACCAGTGTAAGAAGGAGGGAGAATGTCTAGTAAGAAGAGATAAAGGCTTAAAACCAGGCCTGGTGGAGCTCCAACACTTAAAGTTCAAGTGGTAGGACACAGTATGAGTTTTTAAGTGTAATTTTTAATAGTGTGTATGTAATTCACAAGGTATGCTTAACATAGAAAATTGAAGTCATACATTTGACATAAACTTCCATTACCATCCATGAAATCCTATATTTTCAGTAGGACACATACTATTTCTGACTTTGGGCAAGTCATAGCCTCTAAAGCTTCAATTTATCTATTGGTAAAAATCAAAGATTACCCACCTGTCTATACATAGGCAGAGTAGGTTATCACTGTAGCAGACATGTCTACTAGGGATAATTTCCAACTAAATAGAAAATAGAACGATAGAATAAGGCAATGGGTGAGTGTGTCTTGATAGACTTTAGGAAGTAAATAATACTTAGAAGAATATCAGTGGGGGACCCTGAATAACTTGCACCATGAGACTACCAAGCACATGGGAGGTAGAGGAAGAACCCAGGTGTAGCTAAAATAAGGTAAAGATGGGAAAGCTTGAAGATAAGTTTGGCTAACTGGAAATTTTCTGTAAGATTTTCTTTTAATAACATTGGCAGTTTTCTTTTAGTCCTCCCTAAAATGACAAGACATTAAATAGTTGTATTATTTATTCTATCCTCAAAAAAAAGACTTTAATAAAAAGAAAAACAAAGCAAAATGTGGCAGTGTATAGCTGTAATCTGGGTACTTGGGAGGCTGAGACAGGGGGATTGCAGATTCAAAGACAATGTCAGCAAGTAGTGAGACTCTAATCAACCTAATGAGACCCTGTTTCAAAATAAAAATAAAATAGGGCTAGGGGTATAGATTAGAGGTAGAATACCCCTACTCTATCCTCAGTACTATGAAAAGTAAGAAAGTAATCTTTATATAAGTTTAAAATAAGGATGAAATCTGATCACTAGGCAAGACAAATCTGAGATCCTGTCCTCCCCCTTGTTTGGTATCTTCCTACATTATGCAAGAGGGAGTTAATGGACAGAGAGCAACATGGGATGCATTGTCTCTTTTTTTTTTTTGCGGTACTGGGGATTGAACTCAGGGGCATTCTACCTCCGAGCTATACCCCAGCCCTATTTTTTTACTCTTTATTTTGAAACCGAGTCTCACTAAGTTTCAGAGTGCCTCACTAGGTAGCTGAGGCTGGCCCCGAACCCGGATCCTCCAGTCTCAGCCTCCCGAATGCTGGGATTACAAGCGTGCGCCACCACGCCCGGCTCTTTTAAGGAGGGATTAAAAACTTGTTCCTCTTCTCTCTCAAAAATAGCTTGGGATCATGGTTTGAACAACTTAATCTCACCCCCCCCACACACACACACCACACATATTCTTCAATCAGTCTTTGTTTTTGGGTTTTTTGTTTGTTTGTTTGTTGCACTAGGGGTTGAACTCAGGGGCATTCTACCTTGGAAATATACTCACAGTCTTTTTCATTTTTTTTTTTTTGAAACAGGGTCTTACTAAGTTGCTGAGGGTCTCACTAAGCTGATGAAGCTGGCCTCAAACCTGTGATATTCTTGTTTCAACCTAAGTACTAAAATCACAGGTGCATGCCCCATGCCCAGCCAGTTTTCTTTTTAAACTTATAGTCCCAAAGTTTTTTGGGTTCACATGGAGTGGTTATGGGATTCACATTTTCTGCTATGGCTGTAGCTCTTTCTGAAGCAAATGTTCACCAGTTTCGGACACATAAATTGCTAAGTACTATAACATGTGTCTTTGACAGTATCCAGAAATCATGTACTAGATACTGGTACTCCAAATGAAACCTTCTGGAGTAATACTGAAAAACAAGCAAACAAACAAAAACATCGGTAAACTCTCTATGGAAATGTTTAAAAAGGTTGAGAGTAAGAAAAATTACTCAGAAAAAAAAACTGTCTTACCTCTAAAATAAATTATTTTATTACATAGAATTAAAGATATTTTCTTTTCACTTGAAAAATTTTGAGCCTTAATGCATAAATTCCTATTATGTGTTTCTAGTGGATAAATTTCATATGCATTTTCTCTAGATTAATTGATGGCAGAATGAACTCTGTCTCATGTCTCCTAGAATTCCTGTTCCCTGGAATGCAGTAGGAAGATTGAGTTAGACAAAAAGGAGACTTGGCACCTCTTAATTGGCCTAGTTCTAGATTTCTGTTCAGTTGAAGTGGTCTGTATTAGGCGGTCACTAATTGACTCAGTCAGATTTTCCACTTCAGAAAGAGAGAGGCAGTGTCAGGAAGAAATCAGAAGTAAGCAGAGTCAGAAAGAAACTAGGTAATGAGCATGGTGGAATCGCCAACTCTGGGAGAAACATAGAAACTCATTTGAGAGTTTAGCAGGAGGGAAGGATTACCAGAGGTGCTGTTAGATCATTCCTGTTGCCATTGGAGTCTCAGTGATGCTTAGTTAGCTCTTGTCCTAGCTTTCCATGAGGCCAGGTTTTAGGCTGTGGAGAGTGGTCTGTGCATCCCAGTTCCCTTCTGCATTCTTCACTGAGCTAACCTACTCCATTTCTTTTCCTTGCAATGTAAGGTGTCTCCAAAGCAGGAATTTATCTGTACTACATCCTGGATTTCCCTGAATGAATAATAGAGTGAATAAGTGTGGGAGACCATTCTTCCAGGCTCTAGAGCTCATGGTGGAATTGTGGAGTTTTCTTCTTCTTTTTTCTAAATAAGTATGAATACATGGGAATAGAAAAATCTTATACCTATTCTGCCAAATATAATAAAAGTTTTAACCACACCGAAAGCTTGCTTTCTAACTTTTTCAGAATATCATGCCATCCTTATTTTACGTACTTCAGAAGATTTCACATGTGATTAAAAAAGAGACAGAGTAGGCTTTAGAAGAATAGGAAATGATAATTATGACTGGAGAAGGGAAAGGAGAAGGGGAGAAAGCAAAGGAATGGAGGAAAAGGAGGACTGGAGAGGAAATAGAACATACATTTATGTCAAATGTACATTTATGTCAATTACTCAATTACTCTGTCTTTTTTTTTTTTCCCTAGAGAAAGGCAACCTTAATGCCATATGACCCATTTATGTGTGCATGTGTGTCTTAGATGGATCTGATGTGGTCCTGTTTGTTAATGACATGACTGTCCCTCTAGGCAGGGATAGTATTACTTTCACTTCTGCAATAACTTATATTCACATTCATAGTTTGAGCAATTCAGTATATTTTTCTTTAAAACTCTACTCAAATCCCTCCCTAAAGAATTTTAAAATAACAATGTTATATATAGTTTACTTTTTATAGATGTCTAAGTAATGAATTTTATAATTTTCCCTTTAAATAACTGTAGAGTACATCTGGTGGATAGGAAATAGCCTCAAGTTAATGGTTTTGAATATAAATTCTATCAGTTATCACTTTTCACTGAGTCATTGAGCAGACACCTTAAAAATTCCATATTATATTATGAAGTCTTTAACAATCTTACATGTTATTTTGTAGTTATAAAACTTAGAATCAAGATGAGATTACTTTCATTCAGAAAATAGCCCATAAACTCACCTTCATTTTGACTGATATTTGGACTTCAGGTCCCTCAGGGTATCTGAGGAACCTCTTTTCCCCTTAAATCTTGATCAGCTAATCAAAAGGGAATACTCTTTTAATTATCATTTTGCCTAAAATTAACAGCAGGGCTTCACACAGATATTACAAAAATTGTAAGTAACTGTTAAATAATAGAAAAAACAGCAAGAGACCTCTGCAGTCTAGCAACGAAATGGCAAAGTAAACAACCAAATAAAAACGAAATTCAGTAAGAGTCCTCTGTGAGTACTTTTCGTTGCTTTATTTGGAATGATTCGTGTTTTTGATGGTTTGTGAAAGGAGTAATCATGAATGAAATCCAGGCCTCAAATATTTATACTTTTTTAAGAGAAGCCACAAACTTTAAAGCTTCTTAAGCGCTTCATAATCCTATGTTCAGTTTTATTTTTGCTGGAGTCAGAGAAATAAAAATAAACCAGTTGCCATCAAGTCTAACATTAAAATGTGGATGACCATTTAAATACTACAAAGCTAAAAGAATAGAATGGCTTACCAAAGTTGTGTGATAAAATCAGTTGTATCATATGATCAATATTTATTTTATAAGGAAATAAACAAGTCATAAATAGGAATATATAAATAAGAATAAATATTTTCTGTAAGGATACATTATAATAGCTACATATTCTTATGAAAGAATCTCAGTACATGATAAATATATGAAAATGTCAATTTACGATAAGGAAAAATAAATTCTGAATATCTTTGTAGAGATCTGGGAAGGGACCAGAGTATGGTTAAGATTAAACATACTACTAGGCACTTCCTAATTCATGAGTGCTTTTGAAAGTAGCATCAGCTTTCCAAAGAGTTACAAATATAATCACACCACTTACTTTCCTAATTAATTGATTCCGAGGAAGACAGTCTGAGCTTCAGAGCTGGAGCTCTGGAGCCAGGCTGCCTGGCCTCCAGTCCTGATTTTGCTGTGTAATAACTACTAGGATTTAGAAAGTCAATTAACCTTTCTCTACCCCTGATTCCTTCTCTATAAATAGGAATGATAACAGAACCCAACTGCAGATTATTTAGAACAATATTGAAACTCTAAGCTTAGTTAAACCTAGAATTTTTTGCCCATCTACCTTAGCATATTATCTGAAAATCACAGCCAGAGTATTCTGCCGTATACATCCAATCAGGGAAAGAATGGGTATCAATGAAGTCCCCTGTAGCTGTGATCTCTCCTCCATGCAGGACACTGCTGTTGAAGGCTACTATAGTGTGGTGGTTCTTTGGTATTAGTTGTCATTGTCATCTGGTTACCAAGGTTCTTTGTGTAAAAACAGGTTCATAACTATAATTATGAATTTTGACCAAGGGCCCACCATGATGTTACCAAATTTGCATATCCTCATACTCAGTATTTTTATCTCTTATATAATATATAGCCACATCTCAGGGCTGTACCTATGCCTATTTAGGACTGCTTTCATGATCTACCTACTAGTCACCAGAACTTCTGTATCCTTTTCTCCTTTAGGAATCTACCTTAACAATCAGACATTTTTTTCTTTACATCCTCCAAATTCCTTTCAGAGCCTGGACAAGTTTGCTCTAACATACTTCCATAAGAAACTATCTTTAGCCAGGTACTGTGGAATGTGCTTGTAGCCCCAGTACTTGTGAGGCTGAGACAGGAGGATGCAAGTTCGTGGCCAGCCTCTTCAACTTAGGGAGGCCCTCAGCAACTTAGTGAGACCCTGTTTCAAAATTAAAAAATTAAGGTTGGAGGTGTAGCTTAGAGATAGAATACCCCTGGGTTCAATGCCTAGTACCACAAAAACAAAACAAAACAAAAAACCAACTATCTTTAAATTTAAATTCAAAATAGTATCTGTGGTAGATCTCACTTTAAGGTCATAATGAATCTCAGATCTTGGAATACAGCTCTTTGGGATAGTCTTCTCCAGCATTGATTCTGTGCTTGCCAGTGTGACTTGTTTTGGTCAACAGGACATTAGTACATGTGATGCAAGCATAGATTTGATAAGTGCTTGTCCACTGGAGCTTACCCTCTTAGGAAGCTGTCACCACCATGTGAGGAAGCCCTAGCTAGATCCCTTGAATGTGCAAGTCCACATGAAAAACAATCCCTGCCTTCCAGCTGTGACAGCTCAGCCCAGCCTCTAGCAGCCTGCAGAGCTTAATGCATTCCTCTAGGTGAGTCCAGGCAAAACAAGAAGGACTGCCCAGGCCATCTATACTAATTTTAAGCCTTTATTTGGGATTAGCTAATATACAGTAACAGATAATATATACAGTATGTGTTAATCAGCTTTCAATCACTGTGACAAAACACTTGAGACAAATCAACTTAAAATAGAAAAGGTGTATTTTGGCTCATGGTTTCAGAGGTTTCAGCCATAGATACTTGGTCCCATCACTTTTGACCCTAGGTGAGGTCAAACATATTGGTGAAAAGGATGTGGTAGAGAAAAACTGCTTACCTCATAGTGGCTAGGAAGCATAAATTTTGTTTTTGTAGCAAATCCCCACCCCACCCCCCCAAAAATCAATGAGCTACGGATTCATAAGATTATCCATTCATGAGGTCCAATCACCCCCTACAGGCCAGTCTCTGAACACTGCTTCATTGTGCATGAAGCTTTCAAGAGATGAGCATTGCAGGGACTTTAAGGATATAACCTACGGGCATGGTGGCACATGTTTGTAATCCTAGTACTTGGGAGGATGAGACAGAAGGATCGCAAGTTTGCAGCCAGCCTCCTATACTTAGTGAGGCCCTGATTCAGAATGAAAAATAAAATAGTGCTGGAGGTATAGCTCAGAGGTAGAATGCCTCTGGTTTCAATCCCCATACCCCCACCCCCCCCAAAAAAAGGAATAAAGATTAAAACCATAATAAAGTGTTAAGGTCTACTATTTGAAGCAGAACTACCTGCAATCACCTCTCTCCCAATGGAAAAGAAACACATACACGTGCACACTTAGTAATATCTTGTGTAATAGGCATTACTACACTTGGCTTTGAAACATATGTGTTCACAAGAAATAAGTTTTCTAATTATAGTTCTCAAAACATATCAATGATACTATATGTATGTGATTAGCTACATCACAGATTTCATTAATATCCAGAAAATATTTTGCTAAATACTAAGAAAAGAAGTCAGTCTTTTTTTGTGTATGCATGTATGGTACTGGGGATTGAACCCAGCGGCATTCAATACTCCTAAGCTACATCTCTAGCCCTTTTTTATTTTGAAACAGGGGCTTACAAAGTTACAGTGCTCTTGCTTTGAACTTGAAATCCTCCTGTCTCAGGTTCTTAGTACTAAGAAAATTCATATCTTAAGGAAAATATGTGAAAAAGAAAAAAAGAATAAAATTGATATTTATAATTAAACATTTTCAAATATACCTATGCTTTAAAATTGTCTTTTTGTCATTTTGGAAGCAGATAAATATAGTGCAGTGACCACATGCTGTGAGTTTGGTGGCCATCACCATACACTAATTTTTTAATTGGCAGAAAAATAATAGGTTTTTCTGAGCCTTAGTCTCTGCATTTATAAATCAAAGAAATCAAAGACTATATTATCTCATGTTTGGGATTGTTATAATTCTTAGACCATGATCTCCTAAAGCATGCACCAAAATGTTAGCCCCTTAATGTTTTAGTTATTATTATATTCAATGTTTTCTCTTCTTGTCATAAATGATTTGTTGGTTTTCAGGTCATGTGGACATATTTCAAATAAAACTGTGGGAAAGAGTTTGTATTTGAAAAAGAAATTTGGAGAAAAAAAGATAACCTAACTTGTCTTTCTCTGTGAGGATTAATAGGTGACCAGAACCTCTACTCT
>PVLC010023900.1:0-25211 GCA_004027655.1 Graphiurus murinus | reverse complement strand
TTGGTCATGGTGTATAATTTTCTTGATGTGGTTTTGAATGCGCGTTGCTAGTATCTTGTTTAGCAGTTTTGCATCTAAGTTCATCAATGATATAGGCCTATAGTTTTCTTTTCTTGAGCTGTCTTTATTTGGTTTTGGTATTAGTGTGATGTTGGCTTCATAGAATGTGTTTGGAAGGGTCCCATTTCTTTCTATTTCACGGAATAGCTTGAGGACTATTGAGATTAGCTCTTCTAAAAATGTTTTATAAAATTCACTTGGAAAACCATCTGGTCCTGGACTTTTCTTTGATGGTAAACTCTTTATTGCTGTTTCTATTTCTTAGATTGTTATTGGTCGGTTTAAGTTTTCAATATCTTCTTGACTCAATTTGGGGAGGTTGTATGTGTCTAGGAATTTGTCAGTTTCTTCGAGATCTTCCATTTTGTTGGAGTACCGTTTTTCAAAATAGTTTCTGACTATCTTCTGTATTTCCATACTGTTGGTGGTAATATCTCCTTTTTCATTTCTTATTTTGGTAATTTGGGTTGATTCTCTCTTTCTTTTGGTCAGATTGGCCAATGGTTTATCTATCTTGTTTATTTTTTCAAGGAACCAGCTTTTAGTTTTGTTGATCTTCTGTATTGTTTTTTTATTCTCTAATTCATTAATTTCCGCTCTGATTTTCATGATTTCCTGTCTTTGGGGCTAGATTGCTCTTGTTTTTCAAGAGCTTTGAACTGTGTCATTAGGTTATTTAATTGGTGGTTTTCTGTTCTTCTTATGTAGGCACTCAGTGCTATAAATTTCCCTCTTAGTACTGCCTTCAGGGTGTCCCAGAGGATTTGATATGTTGTATCTCTGTTTTCGTTGGTTTCTAGGAATTTCTTAATTTCTCCCCTTACTTCTTCTACGACCCACTCTTCATTCAGCAGTGTGTTGTTCAGTCTCCATGTGCTTACTCGGTTACTTTGGGTCTTCCTGGAATTTATTTCTAGTTTCACTCCATTGTGGTCTGAGAAGATGCAGAGAATTATGTTGCATTTTTTTAATTTGCTGGTGCTCACTTTGTGGCCGAGAATGTGGTCTATTTTGGAGAAGGTTCCATGAGCAGCTGAGAAGAATGTGAATTCAGTTGTAGTTGGGTGGAAAAGTCTATATGTGTCTAATAGGTCCATTTGGTTTATGGTATCCTTTAGGTCTGAGGCATCTCTGCTGACCTTTTGTTTTGAGGAGCGATCTAGAAATGTAAGAGGAGTATTGAAGTCTCCTAGTATTAGTATATTGAGATCTATGTGTGTCTTTATATCATTTAGAGTTTGTTTTATGAAAGTGGCTGCACCTATGTTTGGAGCATAGATGTTGATAATTGTTACTTCCTCTTGCTGGATTGTTCCTTTTACTAGTAAAAAATTACCTGCTTTGTCTCTTCTGGTAAGCTTGAGCTTGAAGTCTAGTTTATCTGATATCATCGTTGCTACTCCTGCTTGTCTCCGAGTTCCATTGGCATGGATTACCTTACTCCAGCCCTTCACCTTTAGTTTGTTGGAATCTTTGCTTGTAAGGTATGTTTCTTGCAGGCAACATATAGATGGATTCTGGGTTTTGATCCATTTTGCCACCCTGTGCCTTTTTGTTGGGGAATTGACACCATTTATATTCAGTGTGATTATTGAGAGGTGATTTTTAATACCTAACATTTTGAGTTTTGATTTCTGTTTGCAGTAGTGTTTGTTCTTCTTTGCTTAGTTGTTTGCTTCCTGGAAGTTATTGTTTCTCTGGTTCTGACGTTTACTGGTTAGTTCTTCTTTGTAGTTAATCTCTTTAAGCAGTTTCTCTAGTGCTGGTTTGGAAGACATGAATTCCTTCAGTTTCTGTTTGTCATGGAAGGTTTTTATATCCCCGTCAATTTTAAGAGAGAGTTTCGCTGGGTATGAGAATCTTGGCTACAAGTTATTTTCTTTCAGAGTTTGGAATATGTTACTCCATCCTCTCCTGGCTTTCATGACTTGATTCGGGAGGTCTGGCGTAATTCTAATTGGTTTGCCTCTAAATGTCACTTGGCCTTTTACTTTCGTTGCCTTTAAGATTCTCTCCTTTGCCTCTACATTGGTCAATTTGATTACTATGTGACGTGGTGAACCTCTTCTTTGGTCTTGTCTTGAGGGAGTTCTGTATATTTCCTGAACCTGTGTGTTGACTTCTCTTTCTATGTTTGGAAAATTCTCTGTTATTATTTCTTTGAAGAGATTGTTTATTCCATAAGTTTTAACTTCTAATCCCTCTTCTATGCCTATTATTCTTAGGTTAGCTCTTTTAAAATTGGCCCAGATCTCTTCCATGTCAAATTCATATTGTTGTATTTTTTTTCTAAGTTATAGACTATAGATTCATTTTTGGAGTGGTCATCCTCTAGGAGTGATATTCTACTTTTCATGTGATCTAATCTGTTGTTTATAGTTTGTATTGAGGCCTTCATTTCGATTATTTCATCTTTCACTTCCTTCAATACTTCTCTGGTTTCTTTTCAGGTCATCGAATTCTTTGTTTATTTGTTCCTTTATTTCCTCCTTTAATTCTTTCCAGTTTTCCCTGCTTTCTTTCTGAAAATTCTGTATTATTTCTAGTATTAGAGATCTGAATTGTTCTTCTGGTAATCTCTGCCATTCTGGGTTGGTGCAGTCTGTTATTGAGGAGTTATGGTAGCTCATTGTTTCTTTGTTATTTTTCCTTCCCATGGTTCCCTTGCTCTTGAGTTTATATCTGTCAGGAGAATCTGGTAGTGAATATAGAGTTTTGGTGTGAAAGTATGAGATGGCCTTGGTATGAGACAGGAAAAAGAGGAGAAGAAAAGAGAGCAGGTAAAGTGTTAAGGAGAGGGATATAGATGGGGGGGGGCTTGTAGAAGGGATAAGGAGGGTATTCAACAACCTAAGCATATAATTACAAAGCAAGTAATCATCCAAACAAACATAAACGAATCAAGGTAATACAAATAAAAACAGGGTAAAAACAGATACAATAAAAAAAATAAACAAAAACAAACAAACAAATAAAAAAGAAAAAAAAAAGAGACCCCAAAATCTAAAAACAGCAACCAGACACTAAAACGGTCACTGCTAGTTCATAAGTATCAAGCTTAAATTTTCGGGTGTGTCTCTGGGATTTTAATTTTCTCTGTCAATGCAGGGAGGGGGTTTTGTTGGTGTTAGTTTATGTCTCTGGGCTCTCCACAGGGCCTGGTTGCGCCTCTCTCCCTACCTTTGCTGTTGGCAGGTGTGCAGTCTAAATGCCGGATCTTTCCAGGTGCCCTACGTGCACTGGGTTCTTCCACCCTTATGTTCCTAAGCTCTAGAAGGGCGGGTGTTTAAGTCTATCCCTCCTATAGTGTTCCCGCACCTTGGAGGTGCTGCTCGGCCTGTTCCTCCTCCGGTACGCTGGGGGGTGCCAGAGGTCACAGACCGTCTGGGTAGTTGATAGGAAGTTGGCTGGGCAGGGCTGGTAGCAAGTCGGCTTCAGGGCTTCAGGTTCGTGGTGCGAGCAGTCTCCCTTCTTCCTCCTGGGCTTTTTTTCAGCGCCTCTTGTTGCCCCAATCACGGTTCATCCCCTCTGCTGGCAGCCCTACTTCAAGCTCTACTGTGTAGTCACTTTTCCCTCTTTGCAGCGGTGTGCAGGAGGGGCAGCTCCGCAGGGGCGCAGACCCGCCGGGGGACAGACCCGCAGAGGGGCGCAGTCCTGCAGAGGGGCGCAGACCCTCGGAAGGGCAGACCCACAGGGGCACAGACCCGCAGAGGTGCCAGCCCGCAGAGGGGCAGGCCCGCAGAGGCGCAGACCCGCAGGGATCACAGACCCGCAGAGGCGCCGGCCTGCAGAGGGGCAGACCCGCAGAGGCGCAGACCCGCAGGGGCTGAGACCCGCAGAGGGGCGCAGGCCTGCAGAGGTCACCCCACTTTTGTTCTAACTGTAGGTCATCTGTTGCAGTTACTCTGGGGCTCCTTCTGTCTGCTGCAATAGTGATGTTGATGCGTTTCAGGTGTTAAGGTCTGGGGTCCTATCTATTGCTTCCATTGTAGGGACTCAGCTCAGAGACATGAGTGGAACAGGTTGTGCCCTATGCATTTTTAAACCTCCATGTACATGATGTCAGGCAATTTCTTGTATCATCTATGGTTCCTTTTTACTTGGTGTCTGGGAAGTACTTTTTGGTGGTTCACCTCTCTGTTCCAATCTCAATGGTAGGGCTTTAGAGGTGTTAGCTAATATATACAACGGTGTGTTGTTTTGTATTCAGTGGTGAAGGTTGCATGAGGGGTGAGAAAATGGAGTGATGGGTGCAGAGAGATGGTAAAGTAGAGGATATGATTGAGTAGAATTAGGGTTTGAGTGTAGTGGGGTAATATATGGTGGAGGTTAGAGATAGTGAATATGTAGGGAAATTCTAGCAGTCAGTGTCAGGTATTTAGTTGTGATATGACATGGATTTAATAAGACAAAGAGAAGAAAGAAAAAAGAAAAAAAAAGATTGAAGAAAAGAGAGTAGATAGGAAACAGTGGGGGAAGCTGGTATAAATGATGGGGAAGAGAGCAAACAAAGATAAGAAAATGGCCAACACCAACAAATATACAAGTACAGAGCAGACTTGGGTTTTGCAGACTTGGCTTCCTCCTGGATCTTCATGTATATTTTCAGCCGTTTAATTTCTGCTCACTATAGTAGGTTTTCACATATGTTCCAATGGTTAGGACTCTAACCTGATGTCTCTTTCTGTCAGTGCAGGCACCAAGTGCTGCTGGTGCCTCTTTCCCAGGCACACTTGAGTCTTTGAGCTCTCCACAGGGCAGGTCCTTGTGCCACTCTCTGTCTATGCAGGTGGCGAGTGACACTGGGGCTGGACCCAGTGTAAACCCTGGGCTCCATGCTTTCTGCAGGCCCTGTGCTTGCATATCTCTGTCTACACAGGTGGCAGGTAATATTGTGTATTCACGAAACATTCTCTGGAAGTCCTGTAATGACTCTTTGCCCTGTGAGCTCTAGGCCTCTCCCATGTCTTTGTTCCAACCTAGGCACTACAGGGGTTGGCTACATAGTCTCAAACCTCAAGGAGAGGTGTGCCAGGAGACTCTGCAGCCACATTGTTAACTTACTGTTCAGTGCTGCTCTGGGTTTGGAGGGAGAGGTGAGTTAGCTGCTGCTGCTGCTGCTGCTGCTGCTGCTGCTGGATTCAGTGGTGCATCTGATCATTTAGATCTCTTTCAAATTTGTAGCAGGATGTTGCCAGCTTAGGATGTGGAGATCTGCAGCTTTTTAGCCCACACCAGGTCTCTCTAGCTTCTTTGCCAGAGGCCTTTAAATGCCACAGTGCTAGCAGGCCAGGCACTGTGCACACAGTAAAGATGGTGATGCTAACTGTGGGCACCTATCTGCCGGCATGGTGCAGATCTGCTGGTCTGGCACAGGTCTGATGGTGCCAAGTGGGACTGCCAGTGCCATGTAGGTCCACCGGTTCGGAACAGGTCCTCTGGTGGGGTGTGGGTCCACTGGTGCCACATGGGACTTCCAGAGCTTTTGCTCTTCTTTGCTCTGCCTGCTGATTCTTGTTTTGTTCAATTTTTCACTGCTTTTTTTTTTTTCTACTATCAAGAAGCTATTTTCACAGCAATTGCATTTCGAGTTTTACTGCAGCTGAGATCTGCGGCTACTCTCAGTTGCCATCTTGCTCCTTGTCCTAAAGTAATTCTTAATAAAGAATTAAGCACCCATAACTCCCAAGAACATCAAACCAGGAACTAAGCTTGTAATTCATGGCCCTCTGAGGGACACTCCAGATCCAAGTCAGAGCAGGGTGCTTCCTTGGTCTTTGGAAAAATCAACCCAAGATATAGTTATCCACATCATAGCTTCCTTTTCTTTCCCTTTTAGTTTTCCTCATGATGCATAAATATTGATATCTCTGCTAGGAACAGACTTTTCCCTTAAAGCAATATTAGAAATCTTCAGGTTTATGGATGACTAGCCTAATTCTAATCTATCTAATTTTCCAGAAACAGAAGACATTCCTCCATGCTTGTGTGTGAAGTGAAGTTTGCCCCTATCAGATTCTAACCATTCTTGCCACCCAGAGATATGATACAGAAACAATTTTTCCTTCCCTCAATAAAGTCAGTTAAGTAGGTTTGGAGACCTTTGAGGCAAAATAGTTAAAGGACAAGGTGGTGACAACTCTCTTAAAATTCAGTTTTATGTTAGTCAGCTTCTTTGGAACATTTAAATATGGTACCAGTGATTAAAAAGAAGGGAAATCGTGGACTCTATTATATTTCTTAGTTGCATTAGAAATGTCTCTTTTCTTGTGGCAGCTTCAGCACCATCTGAAAACCAAAAATGATGTTACATATATGAAAAGATAAGCAAATATTATTGCCAGTCTAGGAACTAAATCTCCTTCATCTGAGACTTATTATGTTCTTTTCATTATTCTCATTTATTTATAATATAAATTCACATCACTAATGACTTGTATCATCACACTTTAGAGTTCACTCATCTCTATTTAGTAACTCAGGGAGAGTGATCTTTGATAAACATTTATGGTCATCTGTAAAATGGTCAGGAGCACTACTTTCACTTATATCTTGCAGTTGAGCACCAAGTAAGGTAATGAAGGAGAGAGGTAAAATGTGAAATACATCTGAGAAAATACAATATGATTGTCTAATCTGTCAAAATGTCCCTCAAGGTTTCCTTAAAAACAGTTGTTTAAATTTTGTAAGAGTTTTTTCTTTATTATGATTACATTTCAACCTGTAAGAATCTGTCATAAAAAAAAAGTTGTTACATTTCTTAATGTTTCATGAAATAAATGCCTAGAAGTGGGTATCTGGACAAAAGATGGGACCATTACGACTATGCTTTAAAGCACTCCACAGAGTCTTTCTAAAGTTGATGTTAATGGATGCTTAACATTCTTTGATTATTTTTTTGTGAGGAGATGCCTATCCTTCCTGTGAGGTTTTTTTTTTTTTTTTACTATATAAAGTTAGGATTCAGGATTTTTTTTAATCCAAAATCTCTTATGTTCATAGCATATCTTTACTTATTGCTTGCAAGAGGTCAAGTTCTTCTGGAGACAGAATCTGAGACAGATATTAGTATGCAGAACACTTGAGGGAATGCTTTTTCATTTCCCCCCAAATTTAACCAGGACTGGGCAGAATAAAAAGAAGAAGAAGAAGGAGGAGGAGGAGGAGGAGGAGGAGGAGAGGAAGAAGTTGGGCTGCATTGCCAAAATTCCGGAGCTGAGGCAGCTCTGTGGAATTATCCTAAGGCAGAGAGATCAAGGCTTTGATCCATTGTTTGCACCAGTCACCAGATGTGGGGTGGTCTCAGGAAGGAGGCTTCACTTTGGGAAGATGTAAGGAACTTGGGTGAGTCACCTTCCTTTGGTTTAGAGCAGTATTGGAAGGAGACCAAGCTGCAAGCTGTCAGTCAGCCGCTCTGTCTTCACCAAATGGAATTAAAGCTTCTGTGATGAGTAGTGGACCAAAGTACCCATTGCATTCCCCAAGTATTTTTAGATTTGCACTACTGGAAAATGTTCCTGAATATACAAAAGGCAGGGGTAAAGCTAGATCTTCAAAAAAAGGAATCATGTATTAACTTTTAATATTTGCAGACTCACCAACAACAGGACCAGGGAACTGTTTACATCTTAGAATGTCAAAGAATTTCAGTTACTTAATTATGCTGCAAGTGGGCAGATGTATCTAGGAGTGGATATTTGCAGATGCAAATCGTGAATTTTGCATGCGTAAAGGTAAATAGCTAAGATGATTATTAAGGCACAGTGGAAAAATAAAATTATATATAAAATGCAAATGTGCAGCCTTCCACACATGGAGTCACTTTGCTTGTGGACTTTGACCTCCACTAGTCGAATGTCTCTGTCCTTTCTTCCTTGCTCTGTTATTTGCCATAATGAGACAGAGTTTCAGAGTGCAGCCTCCATGCCCTGAAAACGACATTCACTTACCCAGGTCTCAAGGTTAGCATTTTATAAATTGCCACTTCAAAGCAGGAGACACCATCTATATGCAATAGGACCAAGGTGAGTGTCATATGATATCAACCCTACCATTTTCTTATTGTCCCATTTCAGACTTTATTAAACAAGTCTGATTTTCTTTTTCAGGGTCAAGAGAGAAGAAAAATGAATTCTCCATGAACAATATTTTTGTTATTTCTTTTATCAGCTCATACATCTCCTTTGACTGTTTAGAACTTAAGTCCATTGATCTGGAGGCAATGTCAGGATAACCAATTTCCATGCAAACTTGTCATCTTGCAGACTAAATATTTGTAACAAGGCCCCACATTTCTATACATGAGATCAGCTTATCCTCATGTCTCCCCATCCTCCACTTTCCTATTCCTATTCAATTCCTTTGTCTTCTCCCTTTGAATGTCATTCATTCATTCATTCATTCTCTATTGATTTATTAAAATTTTTCATTACATGCATCCTTTCTCAAAGCCAAAAAGCTACCATAAGAATAATTAAGATAAATGAAGCCTGACCCTCCTTCTCAAGTTTAGTGGGTGGCAGACCCCTTTATCAATTAAGATGATATCTAAACTGGATTTTGGAGTTTGAGTAGGAGTATGTGCAATGAATGACTGAAAGTGGGTAGTCCAGGAGAGGGAAAAACATATATAATGACTTTGTAGCATTAAAAATATGGCCATTTCAGGGAACTTTAAAATTTCACTGTAATCGAGTACAAGGCCAGGCAGGAGATGGGATGAAGTGGTGTACAGGGCCCATATCAGGGCATTTTTTACTAAAGCAATCCCTATTTGCTGTAAGTGCCCAGCTAAATATATGGGACTGTCAGTTTATATCAACATCTGATCTCTATTTTTTATAACACTTACATAAATTTTACAGAAAAATAGTATTCTATGTTCAGATTGGATTTATGTTTTGTTTTGTTTGGGGGTGATATACTTTTCATTTCTGCCAAAAGAAGGAGGTGTAAGATAATCTATTGCCTTATTCCATTAATTTAGTGGAAAAAACCTCATTTAAAAATCTTAAATACCTGATTTCCTAAAAGGAAGGGTAGATATAAGCTTGGAATAGACATAGGGTCAACCTCACATGTTGAAGGAGAATTGAAGCCAGCCCTGCCAAACATGTTCATTGTTAGTGAGTAGACAGTACATAAGCAAACACCAGGGAATAAAATCAGAGAGTGGGCTCTACAGGAAGATCACCTGTCCACAGACACTTGCTATATTTTAAAATGTCTATTGGAATGTTGTTTTTTCTTTCCTTTCCTTCCCTCTCCTTTTCTTTTCTTTTCTTTTCTTTTTTTTCCTTTCTCTTTTTTCCTTTAGGTTCAATGTTAGGGACACAAAAAGAAGGCTGTGCCTCTTCAAGGACATTTGAAACTTCAACATCATACAAACCTATTTGGGAATGGTCTTCCTGTTCCATGCTATAAGCATGATAAATATTCTTCAAAACACCTTATCTGTTATTCTAAGTTGTCTTGAAGTACATTCAACCACAGTTTTCTGAAAGGCTTATCAGCCAGGAGGAAGCTGTTGAGGTATATAATTCCATGGATTCTTGAAATTATCTACTCACAGACCCAGTATGTTGCTGTCCTCAGCATAATTCAGCTTTAAAAGATTTTGCCTCTGTACTCAAATGTAGAGTAAAATTCGTTCTTCTGGGTGAAATGAACATTTTGTCTTTTGTAAAATCAAATTTTCCTGTGGTAAAAGCCAAAGAGCAGTGATTCATACCCTTCACAAATTAAATGAGAAGAGAGTTAAAGATTTGCAGATCAGTGTATTAGAAGGCCTACACTGGAAGATTATTGAATTAATGAATCTAGAACCATGACAGAGATTAAATACAGCATTATGGTTTGGATCTGGCATATCCTCCCAAGCTCATACGTGGAAAGCATGATTCCCTAATGCAGCAAGGTGCAGAGGCAGGGGCATTTAGTCAGTGATTGGATCATTAGGGCTCTGACCTCATTGGTGATGAACGCTGACCTCCTTGATAGCTTAATGGACTACTGGTTGGTGGGGCCTAGTTGAAGGAAGTAGGCCACTGCATCCTGGAAGGGTTTATCTTGTCCTTGGTCCCTTTCTCTCTCTCAGACCAAGAGCCTGGAGCTGACTGACAATGGACTGAAACCTCTGATATCATGAGCCCAAATAAAACTTTCCTTCCTTTAAGTTGTTCTTGTTGGATATTTTGTTCACAGTGACAAAAAGCTAACGCACAGAGCTAATTGGTCATTTAGTAAACTGCCAGTTACAGAGGAGGAAAAAGAAGTTCATAAAGTAAAACAATTTGCCAGAGGTCACACAGCTCATTATTGGAACTCTGTATTAGTTTTGAAGTTTTGTTTTATGTTTGTGTGTTTCAATATGCCTACCACATATAATTATGTTTCATATTATCAACTTATGTGAATTTCTGGGAAAACAATCTCTTAAAACAGTCTGCATTTTTTAAAAGGCACACAATCATCCTGAGGCAAAATTGCATATTTTATTGATAAATACATACCATGAACCCCAATTTATGGGAGTATTCATTATGCCAATTGGTACAATGCTTTACAAAGATTGTCTCAGATTGTGTTCCCCAAATTCTTATCAAGCAGGAATTTAGTTTCAAATTGTGTGTGTGTGTGAGTGTGTGTGTGTGTGTGTGTGTGTGTGTGTGTGTGTATGTGTGTGTGTGCTGGAGATTGAATTTAAGGGCTTTCACCTCTGAGATCTACCTCCAGCCTTATTTTATTTTCAAACAGGGTTTCACTAAATTCTGAGGGCCTAATTAACTTGCAAAGGTTGGCCACAAAACTGAACCTGCTATCCTCCTACCTCAGCTCCCATGTCTTGAGATTACAAGTGTGCACCACCATGCTTTTATTTATTTATTTTGGTGAAAAATTTGTGGGTAGGAGTTTAATTAGTTTCTTCAAGACCACCAGAATGGCAAGCCATAGAGAAATTTTGAAACCCTGGCCTATATTCCTAACCATGGAATTTTCATGTAGTAATAAATATGAGTGACAGTTTATGGAGGTACTATAGTAGATGATTCTGCAGAGAACTCAGACTGTACCTGAGCTAGGAATGAGGGCTGGCTTGCTAGAGTAGAGGATGGACAGGTAATCAAGGGAAGAATTATTTTTAGCAGAGATGTTTGTGCAAGGACATGGAGATGCAAGAGAATAGACAAATAGAAAAATTTCTGAATTGAGAAATGATCCTTATGATAATAGCTCGTGGGAAATTCAGGGAAGTGTAACAAGGAAAAAAAAACATGAAAAGTAGGTAGAGGCTAGACTATGAAAAGCTATAGACTTTTAATTTTAACATCTATGAAAGTTATTGACTAGCTGTAAACAGCTATGTTGCACCTGTCTATTCTTAAGGAAGATCATCCCTGTAACAGTGTGGAAGGTAGAATAGAGGGATGAGGATGAAAATAGCCATTATAAAATAGCCATTAATCACTGCCCAGCAGAGTTTTTCAGCTTTGATCCTATGGGTGGGGTGGTGGAAATGCTGAATGTCTAAGTCCTCATCAGCTTATGGAATCCCTGAGCCACAACCTATCCTGATATCCAGAAAGCTAAAGCAAATCATTTTGGCCAGATCTGTGGTGCTACACTCCATTTATTTTGCATTTTTAGACATTCCCAGGAGATTGGCTTAACAGGAGGGAAATCTGACTCAACACAAAATATACTGTCAAATTTATTTTTCACTTGGGTTTACAAGAAATTGAGTTAGTAAGCAACATGCCCTATATTGCAATTTGAATTTGAACAGAAAACACATTTCTTTTAAAATGTTACTTATCCCTGCGATGGAATATATCATTTCAAATAACAAATAATATTTTGTTACAGTTTCTCTCCTTGGAAATGTTGTGGGCTACATATTTTTCATCCCTATAATTAGTCTTTCATCTTAAACACAGTGATAATTTATTGCATGACATTAAGTCAGAAGTTTTGTTATTGATAAGGCAAAGCTTATCGTAAGGGAAAAAAAGGGGGGGGAAAGTTTAATTTGCTGGAAGAGAACAGAATGTAAAAATAACATTATCCATTCAGTTGGATTGAAATCTTGGCAGCTGCTCTTCAAAAATGTTGCTGACATGGTTTATATTATATTAAAATTCAGAATTACTGCATTTTCATCAGTTTCTCTGTCTGCAGCTGGCATATCATGCCGTCAGCATCTTGGGATTTACAAGCCTATGTACATTGTAAGAATATTCCTTTAAATGGACATTTTTATACGCATGTTTGCTAATTGATATGCTATGGTATTGTAAAGTGTAAACATATGTTATGAAAGTCATAATGCTTTAAAGTGTAAATGAAATGCATGAGTTGGGTTTTCTGAGCTTGATTTTCCTAAGATTTGCTTAAAAGCAAAATAGTTCCTCTGGGATGATTTTAACCTATCTTTTAGTTTTCAAAACCATTGATTATTTAAATGCAGGAAAAAAATGTTAAAAAGATTGAATGATGGATACATCTGAAGAGCTGAATTATTTTAAAATGTAGATGAAGAACTTTTGATGTTGAATGAAAAAATGCTAGCAAAGAAAACATGTGTAATCTACAATATAACAATAAACATTGTTATTTTTATGAAATAATTAGTCTCATAAATTAAATGCATAATAAGGTAATAAATATTATTTGAAGAATGTTGTGTTTTAATGTATTGTTAGTATATTATTTTCTGTGAATAACTCAGAGTCCATTGGAAGCCATAGTCAAGTTTAAGAACTTGACGGTTCCATAAGGTTTCTGATAATATTAAAATATATATGCTTACATGTGGATCCTGCAGATATTTATATGCATTTATGTGTTTATGATGATAAAACTCAATTAACATATTCATATCGACTTCAGAGGGTCCTTTAAAAACTGGATCCGAGGCTAAATAAAGCTGAATTTTTTGTAGATTGAAAATGCTTGGAAGAACTATGATTGTACCTGAAGAGCACAGCAGATGAATTTTGGGATTTGAAAATAATAGTTTTGACTTTTGATCATGTCCATTTAAAAAGCACATGTGAAAGATCTAGAAACACTGGTGAACTGCATCCTATAAAAAGAAGCCCAGGATGGATGTATCCAGCATGCCCCCAGCCAGGATTTTAACAGAAAAAATGTCTGATGCTGAATGTGTACTTGTGACAAACAACTGTTTCCTATCTTAAACACACATACATACACTCATACACACACACACACACACACACACACACACACATTATTGGCTCTTTTTTTTTTTTGCACAATTGCTTAAAGATGAAGTCTTAAATTGGCTTCTTTATCCATTATGTGAACCAGAAACTGCCTAATTTCTCATTAGCATTTCAGCAAAGAACCCAGTAATATTTAGCAAAGCTAGAGATGAGCTAGAAATGCCAGGTGCGCAATTCCAAGAACTCAAAGTCCATTTTCAGAATAAATACAAATAGTCTCATTGAATCAAGATGTTGATTGAAATTCTGCTAAAGTGGAGGTATTTTTCCACCCTCAGTGAGACTGTAATAATTGCATTTCAATAGAATTGATATCATTAATTTATAATTATTACTTTCTTTAGTTAGAAAATATGAATGTAAAAGTTTTGGCGAAAGTACAATCTCAAGAGGGAAATTAGAACCCTTGGTGATCAATAACAGCAGGGCATTCTGAATCTCTCCTAGGTTTTCATTAGCTGGAAGGAGAGCACATTTAAAGGAATGCTAACAAGTATCGATGTTTAAATTTGATTTATCAATGCTATTTAAATGTATATCTGCACTGTGCTGAGTTTATTTTTCTACATTAAAGATTATTCAGTGATATCTCCTGGGTTAGGACAACTTCTAAACAAGATAAAGCACCCTGTGAATTAATTTATTTCAGAGAAACAAGAAAACGTAATTTGTGTCTTCTTTTCATTAAATTATCCGTTAGTATATTGATTTAACAGGAACCCAAAACTTATTTAGCTAAGGAAACAAAATACAGATACAGCATTCTGTCATATTGGTGACTCTTTTTATACTGAGGAAAGAATGCATGTGTGTGTTGTGAGTGTGTGTTTGTGCATATTTCTCTGTGTGTTTGTAATATTACAGGTGCTACTTTATAAGAGAAAAGTGCTATTCAGTTCCCTTCAATAACAGACCAAAGAAACACAATCAGTTAATGCTTGCTCCCTGGCTTTTTTCATTTTGATTGTTCTCTACATAAACAATAAAATTATTGTGATTATGGCATCAAATCAAATAGTACCGATTGACTAAACCATTTGCAAGACAAATATGTACAAACACCCTAAGGGACCAACTTAGGTACATAAGTCCCCAAATAACTGCAATTTTTCCAGTCTCTTAAATTAACAGCTAAGCCAGATATAAAAGAATTTTAAAATGGAGATAAACTTAACATATTTTGTAAGACCTATTTCCTCTGCAGTGTTGGTTTTGTGTGTGTAGGTGGGCACATGTGCGTGCATGAGTATGTGCATGTACGTGGGTACATATATAAAGATGTTGTTCATCTGTTAATTTTATCTGTGCCCAAAAGAAGCAAATTACTATTTACTCAGGAAATGTTCAGTCTTGTGAACCTGAATAGGTGAGTTGTTATTAAATCTGGTCTCTTAAGAGCACTTATATTCTGATGGTAGCATAGAGACTGAGCCTGTAAAAGCTATCATTACAAGTTGAAAAACTAGCCTCTGTAATTAACTTGCATTATTATACATAGGGCTCCAGTTACAGTAAAATCCAATTTTCCATAGTATACACACCAGGCAGCTTGGCTGAATATTAGGTTTTAATGAGATTTATGACCTCATTCATAATTTATTCTTTAAGTTGGGGAATGTTGTGGTTAAAGTCCAAAGCAGTGTCTCCAAGCATGAAAATAAAAATCTAGATGAAGGCTTTCTTGGAAACATTTTAGACATTCTGGCTTTAACATGAGAGAATTCCTTGTTGACAATGAGGAAATGTTTCATGCCTGCCCTTGGTGTAAGGATGAATATTTATGAGTGTTTTTCTCTCATTGGTTATCTGGCAGCTTGAATTCACATCCTGATCTAGTCCAGCAAGTGTCTAACTCCCATGTGAAATTACCTCGAGATCCTGCGAAACTCTAGTTTCCAGCTCAATAGGTCTGGGGTGGGACTTGATAATCTGAATTTCTGAAATATGTATATTATATATACTGGTCCCAAGAATGCAGTTTGAGTAGCAAGGGTCTGATCTGTTCTACAGACGGCTCACTTTTTCTTCTGTATTGCTTCAGGAAGGCTCAAAGAGATGCAAGATACCTTTCCTTAGATTACCGATTCATAACTGCAGCTGATTATCAGAATCACTTGAGGAGTCTTTAAACCATGAGACACCCAGGCCTCACACCAGACCTATAAAATCAGAACCCCTAGGGATATTAATGATTCTACAACTTCTCTGACACTGTGAGGGTTAAGCAACACCACTTAGGTCTTATAGCAATCAGTGTAAGGGCTGAGTCTAGTGGCAGGCTGACTGATTGGCAGACTAATTGATTGACCTGTGATTGATTTCTGCTTATACTCAGCATACATCGCCTTGAGCTTCATTCTTCCAGATGCCACTGAGTCCCTTTAACTTATAGAGTCCTCTCATTATGAAGATTTCAGAATAAATGTTCCTTCTCAGAGAAGCCTTCCCTGATCATCACACATGTAAAGCAGTTTTTCCACTTTTGTTAGGTCCCAGCAGCATACTATTTTTCCCCCAAATTTATTGTTACTAAATGAAACTATAGAATTCATTCATTCATTCATTCGTTTATATGGAACTTGAACCAAGAGGCATTCTATCTCTGAGCTACATCCCCAGGCTTGTTTTATTATTAATTAATTAATTAATTAATTAATTAATTAATTATATTTTTGAAACAAGTCCTTACTAATGCTGAGGCTGTCCTAAAACCTGTGATCCTCCTGTCTCAGCCTCTCAAGTACTGGGATTACAGGTATCCGCTGCTGCCCACAATAGTATTTATTTTTGTAACTCTCCTTTTTAGAAAGTAATTGTTATGAAGCAGAGCCTCTGTCCCATTCACCTCCATATCTTGCACTTAAAAGTTCCACAATATTTGGTAAATAAACTAAATTTAAAGAGACATAAGACAGCTGATAAGCTGCATGTATGGGCTCAGAATCAAGAAAAATAGATTGTGTTTCTCTGGATATTTTGCTAATATCCAGTCAGCTTTATTTTCCACATTTGCAAGTAGGCAGCAGTTTGTACCTTACAGAATTTTTTTATTATTAAATGAGGTGATTTATGCATTGTCCTTACCAGAGTGCTCGACACATGAAAAATATTCAGTAAACAGCACTGCTATAATCTAATTCAATGACAACACATTTGCTAGGAGTTTTCTACTCAGCTTTCCATTCTTGTGGCAAAATAGCTGAGATAATCAACTTAAAAAGAGAAAAGGTTTTTGTTTGTTTGTTTGTTTGTTTGTTTGTTTGTGGTCTCAGAGCTTTTAATTCATGGCCACTTTGCCCTGTTGCTACGGACCAGAGGTGGTACAGAACATTATGGCAGGGACATTTGGTAGAGGAAGTGTATGTACCTCATGGCAATCAGGAAGCTAAAAGAGAGAAAGGAAGGGCCAGGGTGTCAATATTTCCTTTCAGTGCACAACCTCAGTGACCTAATTCCCTTACATTAGGTCCCACCTCCTCAAAGTTCTACTTATAGTGCCCCAGGTTGGAGATGAAACCTTTACTACATGGGCCTGTAAAAGATATTAAAAATACAATCTATAACAGATATGGATATCTTTATTCCCATTTTACAAGTAGAAAAACAGACCTATTAGAAAGAAGTCATTTGCTGGTCATGATAGCACATGCCTATAATTCCAGTACTAGGGAGGCCAAAATAGGAGGATCACAGGTTCAAGCCAGTCTCAGCAACTTAGGGAGGCCCTTAGCAACTGAGTGTGACCCTGTTTCAAAATTAAAAAATAGGTCTAGGATTGTAGCTCGGAAGTAGAATGCCCCTGGATTCAGTCCTCAGCACCACACACCAAAAGACACAAAGAAATCATTTGCACAAGATGACAAGTAAAATTTTGAGAGAAAACTGGACAAGCACCCGAAAAGCTTTTCCAGTTTCCCCCCAAAAGTTCACATGTGTAGAGCTCTTTGTAAAAAAAAGCTCTCCCCACATGTTGTCTGGTCCCAACCCATGCCAGATGAGGCAATTGCCTTTTGACTCCTAATCCAAAGCTCTTTAGCCTGTACCACTCTTCTGCTTACTTGATTGGCAGCAGAAAATGCAGCTCTTACCCAGACACAATAACCAATAGATTCATCAACTGATGTCCACTTCCAATACTTATTGGTGAAACCAAGAATTGAACATGTCAGTAAAAGTGTTAGCTATGGCCAGGTGTGGTGGTGCACACCCTCAGGTGGCTGAGGCAGGAGGGTCACAAGTTCTAGCCCAGCCTGGGAAACTTTGCAAGATTCTGTCTCAAAACAAAATAAAAAGGGTTGGAGATTTAGCTTACTGGTCAGCCCTTGCCTAGCATAGGTGAGGCCCTGAGTGCAATCCCTAGTACCATAAAGAAAAAACAAGTGTTAGCTATAATGTGTTCAGCTCCTGCCATGTATCAAATACTCATTAATCCTCCCTAAATCCCTGTAGGTACTGTCTCAATTTATAGATGGAGATACTCTACGTCAGATAAGTGAAGTGAATCTGCCAGGTTATTATAGGTACTAAAAACAGAGGTAGAATTTGAATTCATATCTGAAATGAATAAAAATAAAATATGGAATGAAGGTGTGGATAATTATTACACTTGATGCTGTACTTTCTCTGAAATGATCTTACTTATTATTACCTATTTTTCCAGTCATTACTTTGGGGTTTTTCCACTCTTTATAGAGGAGCTTAACATACAGTGTAAACATCATCAAATATGAACAGAAAGTAAGAAGGATCCGGTGGAGATGACTAGAAATTCATTTCATTCAACATCATATATATATATATATATGATATTGAATATATGTATATATACATATATATATATATACATTCAATATTATATGTATGTGTGTATATATTTTTATTTATACTCATTCAACATTAAACACATACATGCATATTTGTGTGTATGTGTACATATTCTGAGTTCACACTAAAATATCAACTTCATAAACTAAATAACATAAGAGATACAATTCTACAGCTCAAGAAACTCAAATGAATGTATACAACTTTATTGAAATGTATACAACTTTATTGAAAAGCATGCAGAATACAAATGAATGGATATGTATTGTAACAGAGGTAGAAAGGGAGTGAAGTGGGATTTCCAATGCCCTAAAGCCGTTTTGAAAAGCCTCACAGAGGAAGGGCTCTTTCATCTGAATATTAATTTTGGAGCAGGCAGAACTCAATGTAAGGGTATTCTCCTTAGCAAAAGGAGCATACTCATGCAAACTCATGGCATACAGAAGAATCTGATGTGTTTGGGTGATCAGTAAGGAATAGTCCTAGTCCATGACTAGAACAGAGGGAGGGCAAGGAGCATGAGAATAATGAGAGGAAACTTAGACTTTTATCAAGAATGTACTTTTTAAAATTAAAAAAAATAATTTCCAATAAAAACTTGTGTAACCCTTTCTCCTCTTCCCACCTGCCATTGAATACCAGGGAGTTGCCAAAGGAAATATTCAGTAAAGTCTCAGCACTTAAGTTAAAGTTACTCTACCATGTTCAGAGCTGCTCATATAGCAGTATTTTAGAATGTCTTAAAAGATTTTTTAAATTTATTTTTAATATTTAAGGGATTGACATTTCCTTTTTTTCTTTGCTTTCTGCTTCTGCCCTGTCAGTATTTACCTAGCTCGCTTACAGGTTTGAAGAATCAGTTTACATACGCCCAAGAAAAAACACAAAGTGTCGGGAAGTTTCTGAAAGAAAACATTATAAATCCCATCTTCTCCCAGAAGTTGAAAAAGTCTGCAGCTTGGGAAGGGCCCAGATCCCACTGTACCAGAAGAGGTGACATCACCTGTACTCCTGCCTTCGGATAGCCCTTGACTTTGCACATTCCTGAAATGAGCTTGCTGTGTAAAAAAAAAAAAAAAAATCTTACCTATGAATTCTGCATTGAGTCCCAAAGCCAGATTAGAGATTTTTTTTTACCTCTAAGGGGAAAGTCATATTTTTTCCCTCTAATCTATAATAATTTGCTTTGGTACATCAGAAAAATTAAGCTTCTAATCATAGCTTTCCTGCTTCTTTTACTGGGAAAACTCAAAGAAGCTGATTGACCCATTGTAACTATGATTACATTATTACCCCAAATTAGAATATTATTATATTTCTTGTAAGATTGTTAGGTAGTCTAGTGGATATATGTGAAGTGTATATTGTAGTACAAGAGAAAGAATAAGGTACTCAATTAAAGATAATTGTAGTGAGAATATATTGATGATAATGAGAAGAGGGAGGAGCAAGGGAGATGAATGGAGAGAAAGGAAGTGGAGGATATAGGAGCACTTCTTAGAATACTGCTAGGAAATGAACTAATAATCTGATTAATCATTGTATAAACTGGACTTCTGTCCTGGTTTCAAAGTGGGATTATCCCTCAGAGATCTTTTCCTGGAAGCCAGAAAATGGTATATTCTCCTATCTTCTACCCCCTGCCAAAAATCTAGCTCCTTCTTTTCAAGAATCAATTCCTGGGTCCATAAAAACTATTTGGAATATTTATCTTCTTATACAAAAGGATTCTGAAAAGAAAATAAATATAAAACCACATTCATATGTTAAGTGTCAGTGTAGGCCTATTACAGAAATAAACTAATTATTACAACAAATTTGCAATGTACCCAAAATATGAACAAAATTAACTAATTCTTTGGTATGCAATTCATGCCAGGGAAGTTAATATCATTTCCTTTTATTCACTTTTGTCTTTACTTTTCTATAAATTGCCTATGCATAATTTTTAAACCTTTGGTGGGAGGCTGAGGGATATTTCTTTCTAAAACCACTTTGTATATATGTACATACATGTGTATGTGTTAGTTTACACTATATTTATTACAAATACTTTTTATCATTCTGAATAAATCTGAGGTAAAGAAAGATAAGAATTTCTAGAAAATCACAGTTAACAGGAGGGATGATGAGGCTGCAAAGGAGGGTTCAGGACCATGGACAGTACCCACATCCACGCATAACTATGGGTCAATATGCTTTGAATGTGCGCTTTGCTTCCACACTTCATGCTTTCAAACACTGTTGGGAAGATAAGTTACTCCTCTCAAGAAAAATAAAATAAAAATGAATTAAAGCAAGCATTTAGCTAAAAGACATGCATAACAGTAAAATATAATGTCACAAAAATCCCCACAATAGTTTGAAGTACTGCCTATGTTAATAACTGAGAGTCAGTTAAACAGAATAGTGTTCTCTATGGGTGGATTAGTTTTTGGAGTGGGAAATGAGGTGACAATGACAACTTTCTCAAATACCCATCATATGTACAAAGTTTGTTCAAAATTGTCTCATGAAGTTTTATTTTTAATTTTATTTTAGTCTTGATCATTAAAGTGTTTTTATTTTAGAAATTTTGGAAGACAGGTAGTACATAAATATAAAAATACTGTTAATATCACTACCCAGAGGCATTCACTGTAAAATTGTTTACATTTAGGATGTCTTATTTTTTTTTCTTCTTTTCAGTTTTAGCAACAAAGTACAATTCATAAACACCAGTTTCAATAAATGCAAACCCATAAAACTATTGAGGACTCCCTCTACTTTCATGACCAGAGCTAATGGGGCAGGCATGGTGGGAGAAGAGGGAATAGATTATCCAATACAGCACACCATCTAGCCTAAACAGCTTACTTTATTATTCCCTCTCTGATCACTTCAACTGTTATGAAAATTTCTCTGCCCCAAAGCTCCATTTCAGTATATTACATAATTGTCTGCCTGATGAAGGAGCTGTCTTTTTCCAGCAACCCAAATCCATGATACATGAAGCTTAGATGGATAAATGGCATTGGGGAGGCCCCAGGGTAATCTAAGCGGGCATGAAGAGAATTTGTGTCCCACCAGAGTGGAACAACATTTAGAGACAACTAGTCTAGAAGCCATTTGGTGACATGAACCATCCATGGCACAACAGTGAAAAAATAATCTTAAGACAGTGGAGACCATGTTAAATAGCTGCTCAATACTGGGGTAGGTGGAAGGGCAGAATCTATTTTCAGGGAAGAGAGAAGCTAAATTACTCTATTTCCTTCTGTTTGGATACCCATGGGTTATTGGAAATTAGAGAGTCTTTCCATATTTCCTTGACTCTTCATCACAAACAGTCCTTTAATGGTACATTTTTCAATATAACTGGGTGGTTTTCTGTATAATTATCTGACCTCTTTAAGTAATACATTAAAAATAGGTCACTGGCCCTCAGGTGTTGTTCATAGATTTAGCTCTGAACTATTGTTCCTGGATTATTTCTTCTATCTCACATTCTCCGCCTCTTACTCATTCTCAAGATTCAATTCAGAGGTAGATAGCACTTCAACTTGCAAACACAGTGTTCAAAATCGTTCCTCCAGTATTTTGTGCCTACTGAGCCACAACCTAAGATGTTCCTGGGATCCTTTTGCTACATCAGGCTTTCTTGGGATATGTGTATGAGTGTGTATATGTATATATGTATATAGATATATACATACAGACAGACAAACATGTGTTTCTGTGTTTGTGTGTGTGTGAAAGTGAGAGAGAGAGAGAGAGAGAGAGAGAGAGAGAGAGAGAGAGAGAGAACACCAGTATGAGAAAGAAAAATAAAATATTGCAAACATATCTCCCTCTTGCTACTTTGTAACAGGAGATCTCCCTTTTATTTCCAGTTAGAAGGTACCTAAAGGGAAACAGAGTGTCAGGGGAATGTTGACTTTATGCATCAATGGCCTTTCCTCCTGTGTCTCATCTGAACCTGTTTCTCTGAATTCTTCCTTACTCGGAGGAATGAAGGATCCATGGTAGCCTTCTGTTCCATACTAAGTATGAATGGAGTTGGATCTCTTCATTGGATATCTTTATTGTAGTTACCATACACAGAAGCTTAGGGTTTGGATAACAGATGACTTTATTACCTGCCATGTTTCAGCTTCCTCCAAGATTATTGAGACTCAATAAGACACTTTTTTGCCTAAGACAAAAAAAAAAAAAAAAAAAAAAAACTTACAACAAAAAGATAAAATGAATGTAGGAATTCAATATTTATAATCATGATGTCATCTGCACAGAATATAAAATCTAAACTCTAGCCTTAAGGATGAGTCAAGACTGCTGTTTTTTACTCCTTGTGGGTAAACTTGTTTTCTTTTTAGCCTAAGTTTGCCATCTATAAATTTGGAGATTTGAATTAGATAATGTGTACAATCTCCAGCTTTAAGTATAGATTTATGTGAAAGGGTTATACTCACTCTTGAATTTGCCTTATATATTTCTTCTAGATTTTTTGAATCTGATGTTTGACCACTCCACTAACTTTCCCTGAAATTCCAACAATCTATATTTTTCCCATATCTCCCCCCTCATACCCATTCCAAGAAAAAGATATTGGAGACAAAAATCCTATTGACAAGCCAGAAGTTAATTCTTGAGGTCAAGGAATCAATATTCTTATAGAACCAAAATTGCTTACTTTTTTGGGGGGGGTAGGGGGGGCACTGGGGTCTACCTCTTCCAAACTTTATCTCCAGCCCTTTTTTGTTTGTTTTAAATTTTGAAACAAGGTCTTGCTAGGTTGCTGAGAGTCTCAGTAAGTTTGAAGGCTGACTCTGAACCTTCATTGCTCCTCTCCCAACCTCCCAATTACTAGGATTTAAACCACCACACTTGGCTTACTTAATTATTTTAAAGGGGAAAATATATTATGAATAATGTACTTCAATGAGACAGAGATAAAGAAGAGCCAGAGAATGTTATGGGAGCATAATTGATGATTCTTATGCAGTATAAAGCTGAATATACCTTAATGCACACATTCAGCAAATGTTTACTAAATACCCATTTTAAGCCAGCCAGAGGGTATACATATATATGTATGTATATGTCTGTCTTTATCTATCTATCATCTATCATCTATCTATCTATGCATAAATAAATAAAAACATACAGCTTCATACAGGGGGTAATGTGCTGGATATTATATTCCTTAACCTGGATTCAAATTGATGATTTCTATATGAATCCATCAGTTTCCTTGCATTCAGTCACTCATTTCTTTCAGATCATTTGATTTTTTGTATTCGACCTACCAGATATTATGCTAGACAATGGAGAACTAAATAATAAATATAAAGAGAAAGGGAATAGAATCATCGCAGAAGACCGCTTAGAGGAAGAAGGATTTAAAGGAGTGACTCAAAGGATGACATAAAATGTGAGAGACATATAGGTACATGACATGTGCTAGGGGATGGATGCGTGCGTGTAATGTGAGTCTTTATATGAATGAATGAATTTGCAGTGTTGTAGGAGGTAAGGAATGACTTGCAAGCAGAAGTGCAAAGTCTTGAAGCAGGTGAGAAAGTCTAATGAAATTAAAGATTGAAATAAAAGACAATCAAAGATATAGGTCAATGTGAAATCACTCAAATAATTTATAATCGATTTTCTCTCTTATACCCTGGTGAAATACCAGAAATTATAGAGAGATTACTGAAATTTGTGCATTCTATATGTATAATTTGTATGAAAATAGTGCTCAGATCCTTGAAAATCCCAGGCAACACTTTGGGTAGGGGTGGGGTTTTGTGAGTTCAGAGTTATATTCAAAATAAAATTGAGACATTTTTCTCTATTCTTATTATATTAGCACTTGTATCAATGGTGCAAAAGTAATAACAATTCTGGGGCTTTAGCATGAGCCAAGGCAGTGACATCAGACTAAGATAGTAGTCATTACATTCTTTATCATCATGCATTTTCAGTTCAAAAAGCTAATATCATTTAAGAATAGTACTTGATACTTAAGAGGTTAGAACAGAAGGAACACAAGTTAGAGGCTTGTCTGGACAACTTAGAAGGATCCTGTCTCAAAACAAACAGAAATATAAATAAATAAAATAAAAAGGGCTAGGGATGGAACCCACAGGTAGAGTACCACTGGGCCCCAATACTTAAAAAAAAAAAAAAAGCATTTGACATAGTTTACTTTTAGTATAAAATGTAATATATAAAACACTTGTGCTGTATTGTGAAGTAGCATGTTTGCTCCAGGGAAAAAACCCTTGTGCAATTGTCTGTGAGCTGAATTAGTTACTTTTGTGCCCAACACTATTTTTACTTGCAAGAATGACTATCAGATTATGAAGTTATTGGGGAGACCATGTTTCCAAATAAAAAAATAAAATATGGCTCAGAGGTAGAATGCCCTTGGGTTCAATCCCCAGCATCACACGCACACAAAAATAATTGTGTTGAATTTATTATGCCGTGTTGTGATGCATCATATTCTCTGTAGTGACATTTGGACGACCAGCTTCAACCACAAATTCCAGGATCAGAGGTCCCCAAGGTCACTCTTATGTTTAATCATTTGCTAGCAGGGCTCAAAGAACCCCATAGAAGCTGGTTACATTCATAACTGTGGTTTGTGAGGGCACTTCCTGTTGCCATGGACAGCAGTACATGAAATATGAAGGGGCCATTTCCAACCAGGAAGTTCACATTAGCCTTAGTGTCCAGGGTCTTTACTGGGGTTTTATCTTAAAGACTTGGTTGGCTAATATTAATTGCCAACCTCTCTAAAGTTCTATAGCCCTCTGAATAGAATTACTGGTGAGGCACAAAGTCCTTGTCCTAAATAATGTTGTTGCTATCTAGCACTAGATAAGACTCCAAGGTGAACAACTATCGGGCGCCCCAGGCTGAACCTTCAGCCATGAGGCCCCAATAAAAGACGCCGGCTAAAAGCTGCTGGTTCGAACCTCTTTTATTATCTCTCTCTCTTTTCTGGGATCAAAGGTTTTACACACACGATAACAAACACAGTGCTGAGGTCGTCTTTCCAAATAGTGCTTTTCCTACAGACTTCCAATAACCCCT
>PVLC010023899.1:0-25171 GCA_004027655.1 Graphiurus murinus | reverse complement strand
TTTCTGGCCCTGACCTATCTCATTTGAACTTTCCAGCTCCCTTTCCTTTTATTTATTCGTGTCTAACCACTTCTGACTATGATGGTCCCAAGGATATAATCTCACCTTTATTAGGGGTCAACTTTGCACACACATTCAGTATTTCATACAGATGGAGCTTATTTAATTTTCACAGCAACTCTGCAAGGCAGGAAGTAGTCAATCCTTTTTGCGAAAATTTTATGAATATGTCAGCTCTTTTGTTGTTGTTGTTTTGGTATTATGGGTTGAACCGAGGGGTATTCTACCTCTGAACCGCATCCCCAGCCCTTTTTAATTTTTATTTTGAAACAGGGTCTTGCTAAGTTGCTGAGGATCTCACTAAGTTTCTGAGGCTAGCCTCCAGCCTGTGATACTCCTGTCTCAGCCTTCCAAGTACTGGATTACAAGCGTGTGCCTGGCATGAATACACTAGCTCTTGGCCTACTACTATAGAATACATAAATATCTCAAACTCATGAGCTAACAATCTCTAGAAAGGAAAGCTCTCGAATTCTTACCTGTCTCCTTTCTTCTAAACTCTAATTCTATTACCATAAATTCCCACTTGACCACCTGGAATTCCATCTCATCAATTCTGCTTCAAATTTATTTTCTATCATCTTTCCCTTTCCCTGTCCTCATTTTTGGATTCTTCCATCTCGATTAGTTTAACTTACCTTTTCTCTTACTTTCTGTCCCACTGCACATGCACATTCGTGCACACTTGCATTCATATCCCCCCTCCCTCTGTTATAGGAAGTAAAAAGTGAAGTTACACCAAATACTACTCCTTCTACACATTTCACTGTTGATCACATTTTTCCCTAAAAAGTCTTTTTAGCTCTTCACATTTGCACTTGGCATAATCATCCCATCTTGCTTGATCTGGAGGGCCACTTCCTCTTGTAGGATGAGTTACCCTCCCTCATCCTTTCAGGATTCCATATTAACATTGATGCTGGGAAGCCCTGCTCTGTGGAGGAACCCATCACCACTACCCTCAAAATAATTGAGCAGAGCCGGGCGTGGTGGTGCACGCTTGTAATCCCAGCATTTGGGAGGCTGAGACCAGAGGATCCAGGTTCGCGACCAGCCTCAGCTACCTAGTGAGGCCCTCTGCAACTTAGTGAAACTCGGTTTCAAAATAAAGAATAAAAAATAGGGCTGGGGGTATAGCTCGGAGGTAGAATGCCCCTGAGTCCAATCCCCAGTACCGCAAAAAAAAAAAAAAAAAAAAAAAAATTGAGCGTCCTATGCTTGAGAATTTTTTTGTGGTGAGGACTCTCATAATATCAGAGTACTCTGTATCTGGATCTGCTGTGCTTGCCTCTCTATATCCACTCTGCTTCCACTCCTTTAGGTAATGACCACAAAATATTTTCTGCCCATTCTTGCTTTATATCTTCACTCTGCTCACCTGACTTCTAATACTTTTTTCTTTGTTCTCATCTTATTTATACCTTTCACATCCTTCAAGGACCTATTTTTAAAATTATTTTATTGGTGCATTGAATTATGCATTATAGTGAGGTTCAATGTGTTAAAAACATACATTCACACAGCTCTTTGTGTATTTCCCTCAGCATCCCATCCACTCCCTCTCCTCCCTCCCCAACTTGTAAATTAATACAGCTACTATGGAGATAAGTATGTAGGTTCCTTAAAAAACTAGGAATGGAACCACCACACGACCCTGCTATGCCACTCCTTGGTATCTTTCCTAAAGAACTAAAATCAGAATACTACAGTGATACATGCATACCCATGTCTGTAGCAGCACAATTCACAATAGCCAAATTATGGAACCAACTCAGGTGTCTATCAACAGATCAAGGGCCTATTATGGCCCCTTTTAAACTACCTTCTTTCTACACTTCTATTTACCAGTCAAAACTCACAACATACGGCAAAAGCCGTATATCCTGTTTCATGTATTTCTGTCTTATCTACTCTTCTTAGATTATAAGGTTATTAAGAGCAATGGCAAATGTCTTATCTTTCTTCCTATTTTCCTAAGTTCCTAGCCTAGTATCAAGCCAATTGCAGGCCCTCAGAAAGCAATGACTGATCAATTGACTGAATTGTTGATAGGCCATGACTTCTGTCTTTTTTGCTTTAGGTATGTAGAGAGCCAACGCCACACCATTCAGGGAGACTATGTAGAAACCATGGAAGAGCTTGCTGATTTGGTGGGAGTCAGGCCCAATCTACTGTCTCTGGCCTTCACCGACCCCAAGTTGGCATTACAGCTATTTTTTGGACCCTGTACTCCAGCTCAGTATCGTCTACAGGGCCCTGGAAAGTGGGATGGGGCTCGAAAAACTATCCTCACCACGGAAGATCGTATCAGGAAGCCTCTGAAGACAAGAGTAATTGAAAAGAATCATCATTCTCTGGATTCCACAGTGACACTGGGCATCTTTATGCTAGTTATTATTTTATTTGCTATAATAGTAGCTTATTTTTAGATGTCCCATCATTAAGGCCCTGGTTTTCCTGGGGAAGCTCAGTCTAGAGATGCCTTCTGAACCTAATAAGATTGTACAACTCTCAGCTTCACATTGCCCAGAAATCTATTTTTACTCCTTTTTCAAAAGTATGGATCCTCTTCTCACTTCTTCCTATAGTAAAATCCCAGTTTCTGTTTGTATTGATTCATCTCTTGACTCATCACTTTTTCTTTCCAGTAATTCCTAGACTGTGAGATCAGATACTCTTTCAGTCATCTTTATATTATGTCCTTAGCAGAGTTTGTGACATGTGGTACATGCTTAATAAAGGCTTGTTGTTGTTTATCAAATGTTATGGTGGGAACTCTAAGTCAGCATGAATAAAAAATGGCTGACTCCATGTGGCTCTTATTCTGATAGGACTTGGTTTTCTATTAGAAGCTTGCTCTATTTTTGTTTGTATGTAATATTATAACTAAATTTATATTGTCTGAGCAATAAGAGAAATAATGGTCATATCATGCTGTATGTATCTAAAATAAGACATTTAGATACCTGAGACATTTTGTTTTACTTGCAACTCATTAATGGACCTGATAACTGATCATTGTTACTCCTTTTTCCTAAGCAACATGTTTTTATTTTCTTAATAACGAAACTACTTTCAACTTTCTAGGCTAATAGGTCATTTTAATAACTTAGCATCTGCCAATAGGTTTTACTTGGTTGAGAAATTTGGGATTTTTAAAGTAGCTGTCCTTTTTTTTTCATCTTTTAGTTCACCTACTAGGATCCAACAAGACTGTAGTTTAAGAAATAAGTAACTGCCAACTGTTATACTGTTGTCTACAAATGTGATTTGATTTGTCTCTCCCACTCTAACTTTTTCTCATTCCCTCAAATAGATTCTAAGTTAGAAGAATTCAAAGAGGTCATTTATGTCTTAATTAGAGTTGATATTAACTAAATGTAGGAGCATTTGGCTTATACTGAATTTTCTCATGTCACCCAGTGTAGCTCTGAAAAACAGAGCAAATGAAGTGAAAAGCAGGAGGGACTTGGGTTCACGCCCAGTGCTGCTACTGCTGCTGCTTTACTCTGTTCTTGTTTCATGGAGACGTTAATGCAGTGTCAGCTGTTGGACACACTGAACTCCATGAAGAAAGGTACTGGAAGCACCAGTCAGGTGTATGTTCATAAGTATCAGTAAGGTGTATGCTCATAAATAGCTGTTGTGCAATATGTTTGTAAGTGTAGATTGCTGCCAATTACTTAAACCCATACAATACATTTAAACAACTACACAGACAACATTAGGCTAATAGAAATGCACAGAAGAGAATTAAAAATTTGAGAAGTGAAACTTCCTAATCACATACCTATTTGGATGACTGTCCATCATTTCACCTAATTTACCTTTGGAGAACTAGAGAAGTAAGAGTAGGTATCACTTTTTTAGGTCTTTTTCCTTCCCTAAGCCTTGTGATACTAGGGATCCATCTATTAAAATGGATCTAGTATTTTTTTTAACCTGCAGATTACTCTCATTCAAAAGTCGATTGAAGATCTGCTTCTTCAATTTTCTCCTTTTACAATATAGATTTGCCTCTCTTTTAGGATATAAGTTTATTGACTTAATAGTCCTCTAATGACATAATTCCTAATTACTAGCAATCATATCCCAGTTTCCTCTTTAAACTGGGTATTTTTAAATTTATTTGATTCTCATTCTACTTATGATATGTAAGGTTACAAAAACTATTGTTTGATTTCTAAGTCAAGCTAAAGGCAATATATGAATAGTATACTGAACTCAAAATAATTCAAGATACAAAGCCTTAGTTACTGATAGATATGTACGAATATACATCAATTTATATATTTTACTCTTTCATTATATTAAAAGGTCATATAATTTTTCTAATTATATTAAAATCTGATTACACAAAAATTCTTGTAGTGCCAGAGAATAAGGACATGCTTAAAAAGCAAACTGAATGGCTTATGTGAAAGAAACATAGGAGCCACTGGAAAGTAGTTTTGATGGCCAAACCAATTTGAGCAATAAAACAAATAACCTAGTATTGCATTATAACATAAAACAAAAAATGCATGAGTTCATACTGGTATAAATAAATGACTGCATAAATTAATAAATTAGATGGAACAGACAAATCTCCCACACAGGAGAATTCCAAGTAATTTATGTAGATACCCTGTCCTTGAGGAGATGGAGCACAACTCTCTACTTCTTAAGTACACCACATAGATTGACTTCTTTCCAAAAATTAAAGTATGGAAAAGGGGGAAAATAACTGCAGTAGAGAAATCTGACAAAAATTGCTTCAGCTGAGTGATCAGATTAACATCAAGTCAGGCACCATGGTGCACTCCTGTAATCCCAATAATTGGGAGGCTGAGATAAGAGGATTACAGGTTCGAGGCCAGACTCTCAGCAACCTAACAAGACCCTGTTTCAAAACAAAAAAACTAAAAAAGGTCTGGGGATATAGCTCAGAGGTAGAATGCCCCTGGGTTCAGTCCCCAGTAACCACCCCCACACACAATACACATAAGATTAACAACTGTGATAAGTCATGCTGATCGTATGTACCTTTGATATGATATGATGAGAAGGTCACTTTACCTCTGTGTCATTCTTCCCTAAACCGTAACCCAGTTCAACCATGAGAAAAGTACCAGGTAACCTCAAGTTGAGGAATATTATGCAAAATCCCTAACTGCCTCAAAATTGTCAAGGTCATCACAAACCAGGAAATCCTGAGCAACTGTCACAGGACTGAGGATCTTAAGGATACTTGTCATGCAATGTAATGTGATATTCTGGAATGGGGAAGGACAGTTGATAAAATTAAGGGAATATTAATAAAGTATGCATGTTGGCTAATAGCAACATATCAGTATTGGTTTATAAGTTGTGACAAATATACCATAGTAATGTAAGATGTTAACTGCCGGGGTCTAGCCCTAGCAGGAGTCGGGGATCCGTCAACAGGTGGGCAATGAGACGAGGTCGCGAGAATAGGCACACCAAATGTAGTGATGAGGCATATCTACTTTATTGTTCACAAGCAGCTGTTTTTATACTTTCCATTTAGCAGTGAAGCACATAGAACAGGGAAGTTTATGGACAGGTCATCAGACAGTTTGACAAGAGCAAACTTGTTTTTCTAAAGGTTATACATCAGTATATAATGATTTTATTTTGACTCTGGTAGAAAGCAGTGTTAAAGATTAATGAGGAATAGGCCTGTATCCATTGGTCTCAGCTAGGGAGTTTTTTCTAAACCATCTGTTGTTTCTGTCAACTATAGTCTGTCTTTATTAATGTGTCCTGTGAAGCTCCAGAGAGACACTGTGGGAGTTGGTAAAGGCTGTCTGTGCTTTGACCCTATAAAGGGGTACCAGATATCCATATTCTTATAGCCTTCTTTACCCATAGATATGATTGTAGAACTAAATCTCTTTGGCTTAACTATTTTGTTTTCTATATCTGTGTGCTGAGGGAGAACGTAAGGTTGATTAGTAACTATATCCAAATTACCTTGCAGAGCCTGTTTTTTGACTAGTGTTTGTAAGTGATCAGAGAATTCTTATGTTGTTTGTCTGAAGGCACTATTTTTTCAGCTAACGTCAAGAGGTTATTATCCGACTGGCCACCACCTGTTTTTAAGAAACTTTCTTTAATAATAAGTGTAAAAGCAAGACCAAAAGTACCCAATGTTCCCAGAATATACTATAATGTAAAGCAGGATATGTCAAGTATCCCTTCTTGGAAGCGATTGCCTTGCAGGATTCCACCGGACTGAGCCTTGCTCATGATCCAGCTATTAGGGATCTGTGGTGGTTAACAATAAGAGAAATTGGATGTGGAATATATAAGAATTCTGTACTATCTTTACAAATTTTCTTATATCTAAAACAATTTTAAAATTAAGAGTTTTTTAAAAAAAGTATATTTTTGGGTTTAATATTTGACCCACAGCTGCAGTCTAGTGGAATTTGTTCAGAGGGAGAACAGCATTGACTATACCATTCATTTAAATTTCTATGTGTTTCCCTGATTATTCTCAAATTAAGTTGATCTAATAAAGCATTATATAATTTACTATAGTAATTTTATTTCCTTTGCTGAATAATTATAGGCTATATTATAGGGAGGGATGATGATACAAAGTAAAAAGGTAACTTCTTAAAATCACTGAGATAAGGTTTTTCATGTAGCTGAGCACATTAAACCCTTGGCTCCCATGAGGAGGACTGCAGGATTTATGGATGTTAAGGGCAAGTACATATATAACCAAGGTAATCTTACCTAATACGTGTCTGCCTTGTTACTTTAGCTAATGGTAATATAGTATATAAACATCCCCCAGATTGCCTACTTGGGATTTCCCAAAGTGCCATGTGTTTCCATGTTTCTGTACACATTCTTTTTTTTTTTTTTTTTTTTTTTCCAGTACTGGGGATGGAATCCGGGCATTCTACCTCCGAGCTACAGCCCCAGCCCTACTTTTTTATTCTTATTTTGAAACAGGGTCTCATTAAGCTATAGAGGGCCTCACAAGTTGCTGAGGCTGTCCATGAATCTGCAATCCTCCTGTCTCAGCCTCTCAAGTACTGGGATTACAAACCTCCGCCTTCTACTACATCCGGCTTCTGTACACATTCTTGTGCTGTACTTTCTTCTTGATAAATTCTCCATTCCCTTAGCCAAATAACACCTACACTATCTTCAAGATTCAGTTCAACTCTTATCGCTCCAGGAAGAGCTTCCTGGCCCCCAAATATGATTGAATTACAGGGCTCCCTTGTGCCTTCACTGAGGAGTACTCCTCAATTACATCTGATGAATATCCTTATCACACTCTAAAATAACAATTAGTTATTTCACATGGTTCCTCTTTGAACTAGTAAACTCCTTGGAGGCAAATACCTTAATCTATATGTTCTGGTGCCTAGTGTAGTGCTCAGAACACAGTCAAACCTCAATAAATTAGGGATTAACAAATTTAGTAACGTGAGAACATTAATAATGAACTAATTGCATGTAACATGAGAGGTAAAGATGATTAAATCTTAAAAAGATTAAATCAAATAGTAAACAATACTTTAATAACTGATTGAGGCAATTAAAGGGTGCTTAATATTTTGAAATCTTTCCAGAGCAAATATTCTTCCAGAAAATATTCTAGAACAGATCACACTGATCTGAGTCACTGTGAGTCTTATGTTCTATTGTGGATTGAAACAGAATGTCTGTCTCTGACTTATTTACTCAATCACAGGACTTAACAAGTTAAGACCTTAAGAAAGTGGGGTTTACTTTCCCTTGATCATAATTGCTATTTATCTTTGCTTTCTCAAATTCCCCAGATCCTTTGAAGCACCCATAACCTCTCCTGGTTGTAGTTTTTTACATACCCAGTTGCTCCCCTTCATTCACTGAAAATCTGAGCACCAAGCTCTATGCCTCTCTTTAAAGACATGGCTACTCCTATAGGTGAACTTCTATGTAGACGGTATTTTTGCCAATCCAATGTATTAGTTAGGATTTAGGTTCAGCTACATATAATGGAAAAGACCTAAGTAACAATGACCCAAACAAGATGAAAGTTTATTTCCCTCTCATAAAAAAGTCTGGAGACAGATAAACCTGAGATGATATAATAGCTCCTTTTTCTGCTCCACTATCCTTAGTTATTCCCTTATTCCAAGATGGCTAATGGTGCTCCAGCCATTTTACAAACATCCTAAACAGAAGGAAGGTGAAATAGAAGCAAGAAACACCTTTTCTTTTAAGGAGACTTAAAAGTCATTTCATATAACATTTCCAGTTAAGTCTCCCTGGAAGAATATGTATCTTTAGCTACCAGGGAGGCTAAGAAATGTGTCTTTATACAGAGAGGCAATGTGTCAGGGTTAAAATCAAATTTCTGTTATTAAGGAGGAAGAGGAAATGAATGCCAAAGTAGATCCCTGACACACTCTGCCGTCTCACCTTTCGGTCGGATGACCTCCTTGCTCCAATGATTTTATGACCTGCCTCACTGCATCTATTGACACCCATGAGCATATCTAAGACACTGACATTGCTAATAACTGTCATGGCACTGAGATCTCAACATCAAGCATCCTACTCTCCAAAACCATCCCTCATCTTCTCAGCTCATTCACTCCAGTACTCCAACACCACCAGTTCTTAGACCACCCTTCATCAGTCTGCTGTCTTTACTTTCCAGACCACCTGGCTTAAAAATCCATGGTCCAACACTATAATCCCTCCCTGCTATGCACTCTCAACTCCTCTGCTGCTCTTATGCATACTATATGATAAGACAAAAAGAGCTGATAATGAGTTGGCATGTCTTAAATTCATAACCACAGACTTTCAGTACCACCTGCCATTCCCACTCTTCTAGTTGATTATTTCATATCTTCCAACTGCTCAAACCTCAAATGCTTTGTCCTCTCATCTCAGTCAGATAATCACCTTGCTGCTTTTTTTTTTCCTCTAAGAAAATAGAAGCAGTCAGAATTGCTTGAGTCCCATGGGAAAGACAAAAGGAACTGGGGGATGGGTAGGGAAAGGTAAGCAATAACCCAAAAGGAGGTACCTCAGCGGTCAAGAATTTGGGGGAGAAGCTGGACATGGTAGCATATGCTTGTAATCCCCAGTACTCGGGAGACTGAGACAGGAGGCCAGTGTTTGAGGCCAGCCTCATTCCTTAGCAACTTAGTGAGACCTTGTTTCAAATATAAGATAAATTAGGGCTGGGAGTGTAGCTCAGAGGTAAAATGCCACTGGATTCAACTCCTAGTACTACAATAAATAAATAAATAAATAAATAAATAAAATAAAAATTGGGAGGGGGGTGAGCAAGAAGTGGTGGTAGAATCCCACCCTTTCCCCCTTCTGTATCCTACTTTTGGCTAATAGTCAGAGAATGAATTTATAAGGAACAGAGCAAAGAGTGGGGGGAGCAGTATATGTTGGCCTTAAGTGAATTTTTCAACTTCATAATATAAAAATGTACTTTTCAACAAACAAGGCTGCTCATCAGAAAGCGTGGCCTGTGTGACTTGGGATTCCCCATTACCGCCTGTGTTCTCCATCACTATGTCTAAGTGGCGCATCTTGTCAGAACCCTAGTAAACCAGTGCTCATGGACCCTTCACTCTGCAAATGGCTACTGAAAGCTTACTCTGTCCAAAGTGTGTGCAGAATATAAAAAGAGATCAACCTACGATCTGCTCTCTACCAGCTGAGAAGGCGGCCCCGCTCCTGCTTTCTTGTGCTCTTGTTATAGCGCAGATTCTGATTCTCTACCCCGGGATGGGACCTCTGCTCCAGCATTTCTAACAAGCTCCCGCGTGAAGCGGATGCTGCTGGTCTGTATGCTACAGGTAGAGTGCCAAAGGTGTCTAGTAGGGCAGGAGATAAGGATCTGTAAATATCTTGGGAGTTTCCTTAATTATCACAAAATCCTGGATCCCTCCCAACCCTAGAATCCCTTGTCCTTTCTATACGCATCCTTGGGTTCCTTCTGTTTTTTTGTTCGTGCCACACACCATTCCCTAGCCTCTAAGTGCATTCTCTTTCTCTTGAGACTAACATTTCGCGAATTTGTCAAGGTCTATCTCCTAGTGGCTCCATCCTGCATTCCTCCCTGGGGCCCCATGCGGGTGTCCCCAGGGCACCGGGTTATAACCTCTAGCGATGACCGCTACTTCCTTGTGCCCGGAGTCCCAGCCGGTTTTCCCCCCGCTGTAGGAGCGCAGGGCTCGGGCGGCGGCTCCTCGGCGGCGGGTCTCCGGCGCGGCCCCGGCCCGGCGCCCCCGCGCGGCGCGGGAGGCTGCGCGCCCACCATCGAGGCGGCGGCGGCTAGAGCGGCGGCCGGGGCGGCGGCGGCGGCGGCGGCGGCGGCGGCGGCGGCGGCGGTCGGAGCGCGCAGGGGCCGCCCCGCGTCGCGGGCCGTGTAGCCATTTTAGGAGGAAACCTGGATCGCTGGCCCCGGGCGCGGCTTCAATTTCAATAACTTTATTGGTGGGCTTGTCGGCAGGACGGCCGTCGCGAGGAGGAGGTGTCGCGGCGGCGGCGGCGGGGATTCCCTCCGCGTCCCCCTGACGCGGCCGCTCGGGTGCTCCCCGCCCCGCGTCGTCCCCGCGGCAGGTGCCCCCGACTCGAGCTGCAGCCATGGGAAACACCGCCAGCGACCGGGTGTCCGGGGAGCGCCACGGCGGCAAGGCTGCGCGCGCGGAGGGCGGCGGCGGCCATGCCCCTGGCAAGGAGCACAAGATCATGGTGGGGAGCACCGACGACCCCACGGTCTTCAGCCTGCCCGACTCCAAGGTGAGCGGCCGGGACCCGCGACCTGCCGCCCGCGGCGGCGCTGCCAGGCGCCGCCTCCTGTCCGCGGCTGTTTCTCATCACTCTAAAGTGGGTTAAGATTTTTTTTTTTTTAATTAAAAGGATTTTCCGGGGACGGAGGTGTTTGAAGGTAATTCCTCTTGCGGTGCTGCCTCAAAATAGGACGGGGAGGCGGATTTCTTATCTTCCTAGGGTTGTGACTAATCCGTGGGCCACATTTTTAGGACGGGGACAGTAGACACCTCCCTCGCGCATCTTTGGTTCTTCTTACGTACACGCGTGTCCTCTTCTAGAGCGTGGCTGAATTTATAGGTTTCCCTGGTGTAAAACTTCAGAGGTTAGGTTGTCAGAATTGCTGGCCCCAGCTCAGTTTCTTACGTTTGCCTTGAAATAGCTAAATGAACTTTTTTCCGAAAATTCTGTGTGTGTGTGGATCATTTTTGCTCTTCTGGGAGTTCTTTTTAGTCCTCTTCCTTTTTGGTGTGGCTGTGAGCAGCCGTGCTTGCTGGTTTGAATAATTTCACTTAGTCTTGGGAATCAATATAGGGCATCCTTTGGTTGACTGCTCAGTTTTAGTCGCATGCTTTATAGTTGTTGTGGCTGGAGCCGTGCTTCTTTCACACCAGCTGCTCTTCAAGTGGGCCAGCCAAGGATTCCCAGATTCCTCCACTCCCTAGTAGTTCTTCAAAATGTTGCCTGGGCCTGAGAGGGGCAGCCCGCAGCTGCTCTGACAACTCACAGCTGCCCTGAAGACCTTGCTTCAAGAGTTTCAGGAAGAGGCAACTTGTGTTCACCCTACAAAAAAGACAGCGGGAGCCGAAAGCAGTGTGATCACCATCCTCATATTTCTAATCACTTTTAGAACAGTCAGCATTAAATACATTTAATTCTTCCCCATAGGATATCTGGGGTGACATAGAAAAATAGAAGGATTGAGGAGATTCGGGTGTACTTGGTATTTCTTGTATTTTATCACTTGTCACTGAACTGTGTGGCTTTAGAGAATAATTACACTTTTATTTGCCACAAGTGCTAGAACATGAAATTTGGATTTCATGGTTTATTTTCTTGGATACCAATTGAGAACATCATCACAGAGGGAGAAGTGAGAGTCATAAAAGTGATAGAAACAGTGACAGCGAGGCCTACATTGCTATGAAAGCCTTTTTCAGTAGACTAACTCAATTGTTCTCAATCCTATTTGCTTCTCAGAATAACCCGAGATTTGATACTTTGTTTTAAGTTTTGTTTAAATACTTTTTGTTTTAAATTCAAAACATTTACAAAGTAGGGCGTAAAGTCTAATGAACTCTCTACATATGCCATCTACTTTTAAACAGTAATCAAATCATGAAAGGGACATTTTTTATATATTTTTTTTCTCTTTTTCTCTCTCTCCATTCCTTTATTCTCCATTTTGGAACTTCTTCCTCATCATTTGGGCTGTCTACTCAGCCATATCAATTACATCTTCCAAGCTTTCTAAGGTGCTCAGCCTCATATGTTTACTCTTTTCCTATACTGATGACTCAGGATTTAGGTTACAGTGTGTTTGTCAGACTGTGACTTTAAGTAATTGGTGTCCTGAATAAAAGATAGGTTATGCTGTGTGAATTGGGGCCTATTTTGGATCATTTTTCCCCCTTGCCTCAATCTTGCCATTTGTGAAAGAAGAAAATTGGTTCAGATAAGTCCTGAGGTGTTACCCAGATGTAAAATTTTCTAGTTCTCAGTCTACCCTCTTTCTTTCACATTTTTACTTAAACATGTCGAAACTACAGTTTTCATTGTTGTGCCTCTTTGCCTGGTGGCTTTGCTGACTGTTTAAATTGGAATAAACAGTCTTTCTGCTAGTCAGCTGCATTCGTTCCTACCACAGAAATGTCATGTCATAAATGTAAGGGCTTTGCTCCAAAGCGAGGAGTATTAATAGTTAGCTTTCAAGTTCTAAACTGAAAATCCTACCATAAAGTGATAGAAACAGTGACAGCGGGGTCTACATTGCTTTGAATATCAGCCTTTTTCAGTAGATAAATTTAATTGGTTCTCAGTTCTATTTGCTTATCAGAATAACCAGAGATTTGTTTAAATACTTTCTGGAAAATTTGAAACATTTACAAAGTAGGGAGTACAGTATAAGGAACTCTATATACCTGCCATCCAGTTTTAAACAGTGATCAAAATCATGAATGAGTGTATATCATCTGTACCCAAATCCACTGAGTCCCCACCAATTATTTTGAAGCAAATTCCAGACATCATAACAAATATTATCTGTAATATTTTAGAATATACCTTAAAGGATGAGGTTTTTTTCTTTGTTTATTTTAACATAATCACAGTATTATCTAGGAAGCTTTTTAAAATTTGACTCCCAGATCCTATATCTGAATTAGAATTGGAGAGTTATTCTTAGGCATATGTAAAAATTCCTGTGATTCCATTGTAGCTAATCAGGCCAAATGCATTGCTTTGAGAATATGGAGGTCATGGTTTTCTCTTAAGCCAATTTCTTATATAGTTAAGCTGAATTCCCTTCAGTTTCCTTTCTCCATTTACTTTGGTTTCTCATACTTTGCCCCCCCCCTTTTTGGGGGGGGTGCTGGAGATTGAATTCAGAGGCATTTTATCTCTGAGTTACACCACCAGCCCTATTTTATTTTTTATTTTGAAGCAGGGTTTCATTAAGTTGTAGAGAGCCTCACTAAGTTGCTGTGACTGTCTTCGAACTTATGATCCTCCTACCTCAGCCTCCCAAGTACTTGGGAGGCTATACTTTGACATTTTCAAAATAAGAAAATAGGTTCAGATAATTCATCCAAATCTAAAATTTTTTAGTTCTCAAACTACCCTCTTCTTCTCACCACATTTTTATTTTTGTTTCTCAGTTTTAAGGAATAGTGAGAGTATGGAAGGGTGGGAGCAACGTCCAAATGAATAAATTACTTTTCTTTTTTTTTTACATACTTTATTTTGTTTGGTAATATTTTTACTTGATATTGTACAATTTTATTTACCTTTTTACCAATCACTTTAGCCAGTCTAAGGCAAAGGTTAACAAACTTTTTCTGTAAAGAACCAGACAGTAAATATTTTTTATCTTTATTTATTTAACAGTAAATATTTTAGACTTTGCAAATCATATAGTATCTGTCATAGCTACTCAGTTTTGCTACTGGTGTGTGAAAGCAGCTGTGAATATAAGTAAACAAACGAACATAGCTGTTCCAATAAAAGCTTCATAAAAGCATCTAGCTAAAGTTTGCCAATACCTGGTCTAAGAGAATATAATGAAAAGAAACTAAGGAGTTATTTCTTTCAGAATCTTACAAACCTCATTTGATATATGTAACAACTTTGAAAATTATATTTGCTTAAAGCCTGTGTTTTTTATCTTTTGCTCTTTGATGCGTAAAATTTGTATTCCTACTCCTGAAATAATTCAAATAAGCCTGGCATAAGTGAGCAAGATTTCATAAACATTATTATTCCTCCTCCTCCTCCTCCTCCTCCTCCTCCTCCTCCTCCTCCTCCCAGTACTAGGGATTGAACCCAGGGCTCACATTTGCTAGGCAAATACTCTACCACTGAGCTACATCCTTAGTCCATCACTTCTTCATTTTATGAAATCAGTGATTAGATTTTTAAATTAAAATTAATCAGCTGGGCATGGTGGCGCACACCTATAATCCCAGTGCTTGGGAGGCTGAGACCAGAGCATCTGGATTCTTGGCCAGCCCTCTGCAACTTAATGAGACCCTGTTTCAAAATAAAGAATTAAAAATAGGACTGGGGGTGTAGCTTGGAGGTAGAATACACCTGGGTTCAATCCCCAGTACTACAAAAACAACAAACAAACAAAGAATGAATGAAAAATGGAGCTGGGGGTGTAGCTTGGAGGTATAATGCCCCTGAGTTCAATCTCCAGTACAGGAAGAAAAAAAAAAAGATTATATATATATATATATACACACACACACACACACACATATATATATATGCATATATATTTAATTAATTTGCAGTTAAGAAGATTGAACCTCAGGCTTCTCACATGCTAGGAAAGCACTCAACCACTCAGCTACACCCCAGTCTTTGAATTTTTTTTGTGGTACTAGGGATTAAACTCAGGGGCATTCTACCTCTGAGCTACACCCCCAGCCCTATTTTTTATTCTTTATTTTGAAACAGGTCTCACTAAGTTGCGGAGTGCCTCACTAGGTAGCTGAGGCTGGCCGCGAACCCGGATCCTCTGGTCTCAGCCTCCCGAATGCTGGGATTACGAGCATGCGCCACCACGCCTGGTGAATTTTAAATTTTTTAATGTCCTGTCTTTATGTAACCTATTAAATAAAAGTTTATTAATTATGAATTATGGTATCTGTAACTTTCATTACAACTGATAATTGAGATGTTTATATTTGCCTGTGAAAAATATCTGCCTGACTTAATTTTTAATAGAACCAAGTTTTTGCTTCCATTTTTTTCTCCTGAGGTATTCGGAAGTATATCATAGTTGCCTACTTATTTATTAAACTGATAATAGGGAGTAAGAATTTCCTTTTGTTTTTGAAGGCCTTCCTAAGGCTCTGAAAGGATCAGTGATATGTGCAGACTCAAAAGTTAGGCAATGATGCAGGCAGCACTTGAGCACAAGCCATTTGACATTTTGGGTCCTAGGTGAATTATTTTTTCTATAGTTTGCTTAAAATCTGATATAGTTTCTAATTTTAAGGCTTGAAGTCCAGCACTCTTCTCTACCCTGAGGAGGAGAGTGGCCTTTTAATTCTTGGGTCACAGTTTATTCTATGGATGACCTATTCCTTCTTACAGCTCCCTGGAGACAAAGAGTTTGTATCGTGGCAGCAGGATTTGGATGACTCCATAAAGCCCACCCAGCAGGCTCGGCCCACTGTTATTCGCTGGTCTGAAGGCGGCAAAGAAGTCTTCATCTCTGGGTCCTTCAACAATTGGAGCACCAAGATTCCACTGATTAAGAGGTGAAAACAAGTGTCTTGGTTAAGTCTTCAGGGTCCAGAAATAGAAACCTGATTTCTTTTCTTAGAAGACAGACCAGGCTGGACTACTTTTCTTCACCTGTAAGGGGCTCTCTTTAGAATGCACCCTTTTCAGTGACCACTCAGATATCTGGCATTGTATTTTATCTTATCAGGAGCCACTTAGAATATGATTGCCTCTGGGGATTTTTAATAGCTTTTTTGGGTATTGGTGTTCCATAAACTTTTTCTGTGTTTGGAGGAAGTCTTCTGTAACTGTCTGAATCCTATTTCTCTGACTTCTGCAGAAACATTCTGCAGAAAGTTCTAAGTACTAATGTTACTTGTTGCTTGCAGAGCAATAATGAATTAACTGGTTGTCAGAATAACCCTTTGTATGCTAGATCATTTTCTAGAATAGGCTCACCACTATATGGAAAGAGTACCTTGAAGCACTTCTATATCCCATATTTAGCTGTTATTTTATTTATTCTCCAGCAGTCTGTTCTGCTGGAGCAGAATAGTTGTACTTAGGTGAACCTTTTGGAGGGGGAGGGAATCAATGACTTTATTATTTTTTCCAGATATTGGTGAAGAACTAAAGTTATTGGAAGGGGTTGGCAAATATATGTCTAAGGTGATATAGAAAACAAAAATGGATTTACATGTTATCTTTGACAGAAGGGATATAGTGGTTTAGGAATATGGGAGGTCATTGGTATGATTGCTACTTGTTTTTTACATTCTATCTTCTAAAAGGACAGTTGGCCTGTCTTACCTTCTGTTTTCTCCTATAGCCATAATGACTTTGTTGCCATCCTGGACCTCCCTGAGGGAGAGCACCAATACAAATTCTTTGTAGATGGACAATGGGTTCATGATCCATCAGAGGTAAGGCCTTGATCTCTAGGGGAAGCCACTGACTTAGCAGCCTCATTTTAACTGTTACTGTTACTGGTATCAGAACTGATCTGTAGTGACTTCCCCACACTAGAGTGTTTCTCTCTTGTAAAAGATGGAGGTGCTGAATGAGATCATTTTTAACTTTTAATAAAGGCAGAGGGAGCTGGGCGTGGTGGCATGCTTGTAATCCCAGCATTTGGGAGACTGAGACTGGAGGATCCAGATTTGCGGCCAGCCTCAGCTACCTAGTGACTTAGTGAGACCCTGTTTCAAAAATAAAGAATAAAAAAAAAAAATAGGACTGGGGGTGTAGCTTGGAGGTAGAATGCTCCTGAGTTTAATTCCCAGTACCGGAAAAAAAAAAAAAAAAGAATAAAAAATAGGGCTGAGGGTATAGCTTGGAGGTAGAATGCACCTGAGTTCAATCCCCAGTACTGCTAAATAAATAAATAAATAAATAAATAAATAAATAAATAAATAAAGGCAGAGGAGAGGGTGGATGGAAGAGATAGATTTGAAAAGGGGATTCAGTCACTTTTTATGTTCACTGTTTCAGCCTGTGGTTACCAGCCAGCTTGGCACAATTAACAATTTGATCCATGTCAAGAAATCTGATTTTGAGGTATTTGATGCTTTAAAGCTGGATTCTATGGAAAGTTCTGAGACATCTTGTAGAGGTAATTTTTTTGTATTGTATCTCTCTTTTTGTGTCTTTCTTATAATGCATATTCTTTTCTAAAAGTGTTTTTCTTTTTTAAATTTTATTTTGTATTTCCAATTCTTTTCAGGAATCTTTTTTCTTTCTTTTTTTCTTTTTTTACTATCCCAACAAACATTACACTAGAGGAATGATTGGGAAAATACAAATAAAGTCATTAAAAACATAGGCTGATTATTCTTTCTATTACATTCAGAAGTATGCAAAATAATTTAATTATATTGTAAAGCTTAATTCCTTTTTCTAACAAAGCATTATTTCATAAAAGTGTAGTGTTGCCATTGGTTCCACTTGAATACAAAATATTTATATACACAATACAATATAAAAGTAAACTCTGTAGTGCCTTCCACAAAGGGATATGTTAAGGCGCTTTACAAATGTACCAATATGTTGACCCAAATTACTTTTTGCTTTAGATTAAAACAAGCAAGCTAAATGTTTCTCTTTAAATACCAAAGGGATGTTTTGTTTACTTTTGTTTATTAAAGAAAAAATTCTAAAGTACCCTGGGTAACAGCAGCAGCAGTATCTAAAAATCCTCCCACTATATTCTCTAATTTCTAACATTATTAAGTCAGAAGAAAACATTTCCACCCACAGTTTTGTACTTTGTGACAGCAGAAGGTAATAACTTTTTAAAAAAGTCAATCTCAGAATGACTTCTTAGTCATACATTCTATAGTTCTATTACAAATTAAGTACATAGAAAAGATACAGCAATAGGGCCTGCCTTAGGATGTCACTGGATAATACATAACAGTATCTACAATTATGTAATTATAGAACACATTTTATAAATACTATTGATATGCATAAAGGGTAAGTATAAGACAGCATTTTTTAATGAGAAAATTATAAAAAGACAACATCAAAAACCAATGATTTCACTCCATTACAGTCGAGAGCATTCAGATTTTTTTATGTTGTTATCATCATTTTGGTCAGGAAGCACCAGATTCTATACTGCAGGAATTAGCTGAAGTGAGAGAATAATAAGACAGCTAATAAGTACATCCAAAGTATTAAAACTGCAGATACCAATGGCTTGTATACTGCTTCACACAAGTACAAAAAGCTTATAACATCAGAGGAGATTTTAAAAGACCAGTACAAAAATTATAGTGTCTGTTATATTTGAGGAAAAGGGGCAGTACAGATTTTGTGGGGAGAAAGGAAGAATCAGCACCTTAGTTTTTCTACAACGTAAATGGAACAAAGTTGGTTTTCTACCTTATTGCATCATAGTCCAGAAGTAAAACAATTAAGTGTAAATTTAAATATATTTGCCTGAAAAAGCTCAAAGAACAAGAGGGATATCTTATAAATGTAAGTACCAAACTAAGAATTCTTTAACTAGTTTTGCATAGGATTTTTATAGAACTGGACCAAGTATTCCATTAAGTAAAGACTGCTATCTTAATACATTTTCTTACAATTCTCTAAGCAGAAGTCAAACATTTTAGTGCCCTCAGTATGGTATGTTTAAACCACCTTAGCATTTTACCAGCATAAGAGAGGCATTTATAGGGTCACCTTATCACATGCTACAGACCTTCACCATCACAAATTATCAGTACATATACAAGATGTGCTAATTTGAGTACTCATCAATAAATTGAAAGCAAGGTTCTTATTTTAACATGTCAAATTTCTTACACTAAGAAAGTCCTTAACCTAGAGTTTGTGACAGGTTTCATCATGTCCAGAATTTCCTAAAACTGACTTCAACATTTTATGTGCATTTGTTGATGGGCATTTTTTTCTGGGACCAGAGTCCAAGCTGTTTATCAGATTCTCAAACAAGCCAGTGACCCAAAAGACACACCATTATAGGCAGTGGTTTACAAGCTGAGCTCTGAGCTCACAGGGCCACCTATAGAAAGGTGGGAAGTGTGAAGTAATAAATGTTTATCCCCTCTCCCAAATTCAACTGGAATAACTATCTTCCATTAAATGCTTTTACATGAGGAAAACTGAAAGTCTGAAAATCACTAAAATCTAGACATTAAGTTTTGATAACACAATTGTATATAAATGAAGCTTAAGAAAAGGCAAAAAAAAAAGCCCACAAACTTTACTAAGGTCAGGACAGAGCCCAACTCCTCTTCCTTGGCATGAAACCACAATTCTTCCATAGAACCTAAGCATTATATAAATAGATATGTTGAAAAACATATTAACCTTAAATAAATTAGACTTTGCTGATGCTGGTGTGCAGCTCTTCGCTCCAACGGCTTTAGTCTTATCTTCACGCCGACAGTTCGAGGGATCACCCCATTCATTACTGAAATCCATACTATCTTGCCCTGGATGTTCTCCTGTAGGGGAGGCCAGGGCTCCTGGACAGCAGCCACCAGCCCAAGGCAGATGCAGAGATAGCCAGAGCCTGTCCAGGAGGCCCTAGTCTCCCAGGTGCTGCAGGGCAAGGAGAGAGAGCTGGGGGAGGAGGGGAGCTTCCTCGGGCCAGCTCAGCTCAGGCCGATAGCGGGGGTCCTGAGGGTTGCAAGGACTTGGCTCTCCCCTTAGCACCAGGCAGCCACCACCGCCACCGTTTTGCCTTCCCTTCCCAGGAATCTTAAGAGTCATATACACAATGTGTGTGTGTGTGTGTGTAACATATATTTTTTGTATAAGCATTTAGGTCCCTTTCTTTGCAGTAAAAACACCTCAATCTAGTGTATTAACTCTTTTTTTTTTTAAACCTAGGGGCATTCTACCTCTGAGCTAGATCCCCAGCCCTATTTTTTATTCTTTGTTTTTTTGAAACAGTGTATCACTAAGTTGTAGAGGGCCTCACTAAGTAGCTGAGGCTGTCCATGAGCCTCTGAAGTACTAGGATTACAAGCATGCACCACCTCACCTGGCTAATTTCAAACTCTTTAACCAGGATCTACAGTAAGACATTTGTTTTGCATTGCAACCCAACCCAACACACACACACACACACACACACACACACACACACACACACACAATGGGGAGGGGAAAAACCCATGATGTAATGTTTGCTTTTATTGCATATAATGCACTCCATTTTCTGTTTTATCTTTTATACCCCATTCATGGGTACAGCCTATAGTTTGAAAAGATATTTCTAGTAACATTTCAGGTTTTTCCATTGACCTGTGGTAGTATTACCCAGCAAAAGCTAGATGTGCCTAATTGTCTCATTAAGCTGCTTCAGCTTAATCTTGCCAGTTTAAGAACTCATTTGGCAATTTCATAGTTTTATGAGGCCCTACACATTTAGTAGTCTTTTGGGGAAAGTGGGTTAAAACACACATACATAACTTTTTTGTATGTTACAGAAATTTTGTGAGTTTGTGGTTAAAAAGTTCCTTGGTAGAGAAAAAGATCTGTATACTTTGGTTTCCTTTAATATTTTTTCCAAAGCCTTTATCTCTCCTTGCATTTACTATGTCAGTAATGCAAGTGTTTTGAAAACCACATTCATGGTTCCTGTTTTGTTAGTTTGCAATAAGAGATATGCCTGTGGAAAGAACTGTGCACTATATTTCCATTGAGCATACTTTTCTCTTGTGAGTTTAAACCTGCCTCTGCTACTAAGACAAGACCCTCAGTCTTTTTGGTTATCATTCCCTTAACAGCAAAACCAGAGACTTCAACTCTCAGTGATTCTCAGCAATTAAAATTATTATACAACTATATTATACCTTATAATATGAGGTTCTGAAAGTGTTTTAAAAAGTGTCAAAAGTGGAACATATTATAATCTCAGGGCATACAGGTGGCTTATGCCATTTCTTGTTTTTTTTTTTTTGGCAGTATTGGGGATTGAACCCAGGGCTATTCTACCTCTGAGCCACACCCTCAGCCCTATTTTTTATTCTTTATTTTGAAACAGGGTCTCACTAAGTTGCGGGGGGCCCCACTAAGTAGCTGAGGCTGGCTGCAAACCTGGATCCTCTGGTCTCAGTCGGCCTATGCCATTTCTAAAAGAGTAATTCATAGTATAATAATTCTCCAGTAATGAAAAATTTGAAAATATCATTTTCATTATATAAGTTCAGAAAATTAGGTATTCTTCTGGACTGGTAGAGCAATGATTTAAAAGGGTTTAAAAATAGTGAATTAGCCGGACGTGGTGGCACACGCTTGTAATCCCAGGATTCGGGAGGCTGAGACCGGAGGATCCAGGTTCGCGGCCAGCCTCAGCTACCTAGTGAGGCACTCCGCAACTTAGTGAGACTCAGTTTCAAAATAAAGAATAAAAAATAGGACTGGGGGTATAGCTCAGAGGTAGAATGCCTCTGAGTTCAATCCCCAGTACTGCAAAAATAAAAAAAAAAATAAAAATAAAAATAAAAATAGTGAATTAGCTGGGCGTGGTGGCGCACGCTTGTAATCCCAGCATTTGGGAGGCTGAGACCAGAGGATCGGGTTCACGGCCAGCCTCAGCTACCTAGTGAGGCACTCCGCAACTTAGTGAGACTCGGTTTCAAAAGAAAGAATAAAAAATAGGGCTGGGGAATATAGCTTGGAGGTAGAATGCCCCTGAGTTCAATCCCCAGTACCGCAAAAAAAAAAAAAATAGTGAATTAAATTATGAGTTCCCTCATATCTAAATTTTTCATTATATGGTTCTAGCAAAGCAACTAATGACTACTAGGCAACTACAACAAAATAGAAGACTAGCACACTTTTGATGTTTCTTCTCCCTCTCACCTAATTTTCCAATCCTTGGGTAGGCTTAGATTACATTTTATTAGGAATCTGCAGGTAATGGGTTTTAATCTGTACTCAAATAACATCTAGCTGTGTACATGACTTTGGGCAAGTCATTTAACCAATTTGTGTGTGTGGTGTTTTTTTTTTTGCGGTACTAGGGATTGAAGCCAGCGCCATTCTACCTCCGAGATACACCCCCAGCCCCATTTTTTTATTCTTTATTTTGAAAGAGTTTCACTAAGTTGCGGAGTGCCTCACTAAGTAGCTGAGGCTGGCCACCAATCTGAATCCTCTGGTTTCAGCCTCCCAAGTACTGGGATTACAAGTGTGTGCCACCACGCCTGGCTAATTTTTATTTTTTTTAAATAATGAAAAGGAAAGCCGAGTGTGGTGGTGCACATTTGTATTCTCAGTACGTGGGAGTCTGAGACAGGAGGATCCCAGGTTCATGGCTAGTCTCAGTAACTTAGTAAGATCCTGTTTCAAAATAAAAAATAAAATAGGGCTGGGGGTGTGGCTCAAAGGTTGAATGCCCCTAGGTTCAATACCCAGTGCCACAAGAAAAAAGAAAAGAAAAGAAAAAGAAATAAAAACTGTTTTATATACTTTCATCAATGTTTTGTGGGTCATGTGACAAAATAACTGAAAGTGTTTGAAAAGTTCCAAGTTCCATATATTTTTAAGCTATTATGTAATATCACAGTATTGCTACTTTTTTTCTATCTCGTATATATTTAACTGAAATCTGAGTTCTTTTTTTTTTTTTTTTTCCAGTACTGGGGATTAAACTCAGGGGCATTCTACCTCTGAGCTACACCCCCAGCCCTATTTTTTATTCTTGATTTTGAAACTGAGTCTCACTAAGTTGCAGAGTGCCTCACTAGGTAGCTGAGGCTGGCCTCAAACCCGATCCTCCGGTCTCAGCCTCCTGAATGCTGGGATTACAAGCGTGCACCACGCCTGGCTGAAATCTGAGTTCTTAAAATGAACTGGTTATAAAAACCTTTTTCACTGGAGACTGTAAAACATTATTAAAAATTTTAAATCAGTTCTCTTGGTTTTTGAATATTTTCTTCTATTTTTGTCTGCATATATTTTTACATTTTAAAAGTACAATTCACATACCATAAAATTCACCCTTTTAAATTGTACAGGTCAGTGGTTTTTAGTATATTCAGAGTTGTGCAACCATTACCATTTATTCCAGAGCATTTTATCACCTCTCAAAGAAACCCTGTACCCATTAGCAGTCACTCCCTTTTCCTTCTGCTCTTATGCCCCTGTCAACCACAAATATACTTTCTGTCTTTATGAATTTGCTTGTTCTGGGCATCTGATATCAATGGAATCATAAACATATTCTTCTACTTTTCTTCCTATTTGCATAAATATCTTTCAGATCTTTCCAGCTCACCCCCAGGGCCTTATGGTCAAGAAATGTATGTGTTTCGATCTGAGGAGAGATTCAAATCCCCACCTATCCTTCCTCCTCACCTACTGCAAGTTATTCTTAACAAGGACACCAATATTTCTGTGAGTATTCTAGAATATTACTGGAGCATCTGGAGATCTCTAAGACCATGTCGGCCAAAATTCAGCAATCTTGGAAGTTGGGATTATTACATAGGTATATTTAGATTATAAATCGCATAGTCATATTGATAGCATTATAGATTCATTTTTCCAAGGATGAGAGGTTCCTTCTTCAGGTACTAATATAAAAATGTTTAGTTGTATGTGTTCCTAAGTAAATCAGGACCAGATTATGCTAGAACCAATTTCTGAAATTTCTATTTCAATACAACACAGGAGTACTTATCATTTGGGGGTATACAAAATAATTTAAAAATTTTTGCATATAATTTACATCTCTGTTCATTCTAATTGATTCTGACTAAAATTAATTTTACTACTTAGCACATTTTCCACATTTGTTATAGGCAAGACTTTTGTTTTAGCTCTATCTTATAAGGAAAATTATTGGATGTTGGGGCTTGGGGTTTCTGCTCTGGACTGAGAATTTTCTAAATTTTCTATCAGAAGAATGTATTATTGAGATATACTGGGTAGGTACATTATTTAAAGGAGATAAAATGTTCTATTTTAGAGTTCTGTTTGTTGTGGTGTTGGGGATCAAACCCAGGGCCTCATGCATGTGAGGCAAGTGCTCTACCACTGAGCTACATCTCCATCACTGGTTTAGAGTTCTTACTGGTCCCAAAGAGCTCTGAGGAAGAGAAAGCTGTTTGGTTAGTCTGTGCATTTAATCCCATTAAGTCTTATTTTTTTTTTCTAAGTGTGACCCAGCCTTACTTCCTGAGCCCAACCATGTTATGCTGAACCATCTCTATGCATTGTCCATTAAGGTAAGTGGTGGAACTGCTTCTTCACAGCTCCCTGAAATGAGAGGGTAAGGGGAACACTTGACTGGAACCTTTATATCACCTACTTACTTAACTTTGAGTTCATAGCAGTAGGAGTATATCTGTAGAAAATCAGGTTTAGCTTCCAATTCAAAGAATGCTTGACTTATGTGGTAATATAGAAAATTTTAAATAATACTGTTAATTTCATTTTTATAATAACCTTGTGGGGTAAGTATTATTTTTAATCCCTGTTCTGCAGATAAACTAAGGCTGAGAGAGGGTCAGATTGCTAGTAAGTATCAGAGACAGGATTGAGATCCAGTACTCTTATCCTCATTCCATGTTCTTTCCTATATATCCTTTTGCCAGGTCTTACCAAGTAGGTCTTCCACCTGCTCCTTATTTCTACAAAACCTTTTGTTGTTGTTTGGTGTGGTACTAGTGTTTCAACCCAGAGCCTCATGCCTGCTAGGCAAGTGCTCTACAACTGAGCTCCAACCCCAGCCCTTTTTATTTATTTTATTTTCAGACAGGGTCTTGCTGTGTTGCCCAGGCTGGCCTTGAACTTGCAATCCTCCTTTCTCAGCCTCCAAAGTAGATGAGATTATAGGCATGTGCTACCACACCCAGCT
>PVLC010023898.1:0-25212 GCA_004027655.1 Graphiurus murinus | reverse complement strand
CAAAAAAAAAAAAAAAAAAAAAATTTCACCTTGAGCCAGGCGTGGTGGCGCACACTTGTAATCCCAGTACTTGGGAGGCTGAGACCCTGAGGATTTGAGTTCTTGGCCAGCCTCAGCTACTTAGTGAGGTGCTCTGCAACTTAGTGAGACCCTGTTTCAAAAATAAATCATAAGCCGGGCGTGGTGGCGCACGCTTGTAATCCCAGCATTCGGGAGGCTGAGACCGGAGGATCCGGGTTCGCGGCCAGCCTCAGCTACCTAGTGAGGCACTCTGCAACTTAGTGAGACCCGGTTTCAAAATAAAGAATAAAAAATAGGGCTGGGGGTATAGCTCGGAGGTAGAATGCCTCTGAGTTCCATCCCCAGTACCGCAAAATAAATAAATAAATAAATAAATAAATCATAGCCGGGCGTGGTGGCGCACGCTTGTAGCCCAGTACTTGAGAGGCTGAGACTAGAGGATCCCGTTTCACAGCCAACCTCAGCTACCTAGTGAGGCCCTCTGCAACTTAGCGAGACCCTGTTTCAAAATAAATACTAAAAAATAGGGCTAGGAATGTAGCTTTGAGGTAGAATGCCCCTGGATTCGATCCCCAGTACCACAAAAAAATAAAATAAAATAAAAATTAAAAATAGGATTGGAGGGTGTAGCTCGGAGGTAAAATGTCCCTAGGTTCAATCCCCATTACTGCAAAAACGAAACACCTTGCTCTCCCAAATTTTAAAAACAGTTCCAGAAAATGTTCAGTTTATATCCTTCACATTTCTTTTCCATTTTTCCCTCCTCATATGTCTAGTTAAAAAGTGTGTGTCTGAGGATTAACACATAGAGGGAAATTAGAAGGAGAAGCTAAGCAAAGAAAAATCCAACTCTAATTTCTCTAGTTAGAATACATTTTCAAGATCCCTGGGAAGAAGAGAGGAAAATTCCACTCTGTGTCTCTGCTCTTGCAGTGGCTAAACAGTAGTTGAATGGCACACATCATGACATCATTGCATGGAGCGAGAGGAGGGGTAGAGGAGGGAGTGGGAAGGGAGGGAGGTGAAGATGTATGTGTGCTACAAACAAAAGACAAGTTCTGTTCCTCAGCAGGAACAACTGAAGAACCAGATGACAGGACAAACTGAGGTCAGAGAGTTTCCCCTATTGTTAAACAGCTCCTTTACCACTCCCCCTCAAGGTTTGTTCCACTGGGTGGGTAGAGGCAGAGTAGTGTATTATCTCAAGGAGGATGAGGAAAAGAAAGATAGGATTATATATTATATGTCTCTCCTTTAAAAAAGTAAGTATTTTCAAAGTATTATGAATTAGAAGCGAATTTTAAGGAAAGGTTAAATTTTTGTGGAATCTTAATATGTTCTGAGAAATGTTACCCAAGAAATTCCAAAGCCTATTTGAGATTGGATCTTAGATTTTCCTAAAATTCATCCTTTTATGATATTCACTTTTCAACTGCTATTTCTATCTACCATATACAGCTACTCCTCAACTTACAATGGTCTTATATCCCAATAAGCCCATAAATTAAAAATACAGTAAGTCAAAGATACGTGTAATATCCTAACCTACTAAACATCATAGCTTAGCAACAGAGCACACTGTAGTGTTAGCTATTTATCATGGTGATTACATGGATAACTGGTAGGTATAACTTGCTGCCAATAACCACAGAGTATCCTACCACATATTGCTAGCTCAGGAAAAGATCAAATTGAAAGTATGGTTTCTACTGAGTGTGTATTGCTTTACCACCATCAAAAAGTTAAATATCATTAAGTTGCACCATTGTAAATTGGAAACTGCCTGTATGTGACTCATATCTTCTTGCTGGTTAATCTAAATTAATATATAATTTTTCAAGTGGAAGAAGCATTTTTGGGAAAACTGACATCTAGAATGAAGGAATGGGGAAATTTCCTCAAAAGCCCTTACCAATGAGATACAATGACCAATAGAACCTACAATGACTCCCCCCCCCTACAATTCTATTTATTTACATTTTTTTTTTGGCCCATGAGGCCCCCTGAGAAAGGAAAAGAAAGAATCCAGTTTTGCACATGGCCTAGGCACTGCTGCTTGAGTATATCTGGAAAGAACACAAACCTATTCAGCAGTCTACTTCTCCAATGTACCTTGGGATCTAATTTTTCTACAACTACTCCCTTTAGACATATTCTATCAACTCCTAACCATAGCTTACAGTTCCTCAGGTTCTTAAAGTTCTATGCTAGCAATGTCTTATGCATGACCCAAGTTCTTCCTTTGGAAGGTCTGTACATGCACTCCTAAACTAACCAGTCCTAACTATGGACTCTCTGAGAGAGCTGGTGACTAACTTCTAAATCCATAGTATGAACTTCTTCCTTCTGTCCACACCCCAACAGTTAACCCTCTAGCTAAAACCTGCACTAAAGAGGAAGAACAAACAATGGGTGTTTCTTCATTTATTTCAGATGGTGGAAAGGAATCAATAAGAATCAAATAAGCCTTCAAAAAGAGCATGAATTGAGAGCAGACTGCCACCAGTTAGCCACAATGAATTTGTATGCAGGGAAACTCTAGTGCTCTCCTATGCCTGGAATTGACTGTTTGTCCCAGCTTCTTTGGTATCTCAATACATTTCAGTGAGACGATCCTCAAAACAAAGCAGGTCTAGTATCTTGCCCACTCTGAGGTAGTTCATTTCCAACCAATAACAAGGAAAGATAAAATACAAACAGCTCAAGAAGCCAGGTGTGGTGGCACACCCTTGTAATCTCAGCATTTGGGAGGCTGAGACAGGAGGATCCCAACCAGCTTCATCTACTTCCTGATGCCCTCCCCAACTTAGTGAGATTCTGTTTCAAAATAAAGAATAAAAAATAGGGCTGCGGATGTAGCTTGGAGGTAGAATGCCTCTGAGTTCAATCCCTGGTAACACACACACACACACACAAGCTCAAGAAAATAAACACTGCAGCTTCTCAAGAATATTTCTAGCTACCAGCCTCAACAACACAAAATTCATCAGCGAAGGGACAGTTTGTTTTCAACCTTCTTATATTTTAACAGTGTTACACAGACTAATCATCAGAGAAGAAATCTGGCAAAAATCACAAACCAGAGAAAGCCTTTAGGGTTTATAGACCTTAAGCTGTGTTATGTGTGTTACTGGAGATTGAACCCAGGGGCATTCTACCTCCAAGCTACATTCCCAGCCCTATTTTTTTATTCTTTATTTTGAAACAGGGTCTCACTACATTGTGGAAGGCCTCACTAAGTAGCTGAGGCTGGCCGAGAACCTGCAATCCTCCTGTCTCTGCATCCCAAGTACTGGGATTACAAGTGTGTACTACCACACCCGGTTATTCAGCCCTATTTAAATATTTTTTTCAAATTTGAAACAGGGTACTACTAGGTTAATGAGAATCTCTCTACTCAGAGGCTGTCCTTGAACCTGTGACCCTCCTGTCTCAGCCTCCCAAGTACTGGGATTATAGGCATGCACCACCAATCCCAGCTCTTTTTTTAAATTTTGATACAGCATCTCACTAAATTACCATGTGCTAACTTCAACCTGCGATCCTCCTGTCTCAGAATCCTAAATACTGAAATTATAGGCATACTACCATACCTGGCTTAAGGTAACTTATTAGGACACCTTTCTATATGAAGAGACACAAGTGCAGGGAAACCCAGTAATATTTTAATAAAGGAAAAAGGAAGATGTACTAAATTCAATAGGTATAAAGATGTTTATATCTTCTACTGCTAACCAAGAATCAGTCAGAAGCAGTGGCACACACCTGGAATCCCAGCTACTGGAGTGGATAAGACAGGAGGATCATAAGTTCAAGGCTAGCCTTGGCAACTTAATGAGTCCCTGTCTTAAGATAAAAAAAAGGGCAAGGGCATAGCTCAGTGGCAGAGAGACCCTGGGTTCAACCCTCAGTACTGCCAAATAAAAAACAAATCAGTATTGTGCCCTGTATATTACTGGGAAAGGAAAAGAATATCAGTCACACTCCAGTGGTCTTCATGGTGCCTGGGCTTGTTTTTATTTTTTTAAAATAACATCCACCTAGATGGATATCCTATAACTTCCTAAATTATCAAGTTTCAACTTCCCAAGTGTACCAATGTTTGAAAAACAAAATAATCCACTCAAATTACCTATATCAGTTAACACTACAGCTCTGAGACTAGATTTAGGGTTTGTTTTTGTTTGTTTGTTTTGGTACTAGGGATAGAACTCAGGGGCATTCTATCTACTGAACCACACCTCAAGCCCTTTTTTTGTTCTGAAAGAGGGTCTTACTAGGTTGCTGATGCTGTCCTCAAACCTGTGATCCTCTTGTCTCAAGTTTCCTAAGTACTAGGATTGCAGGTGTAAACTACCACATCCAGCTCTAGATTTAGTTTTTACCAAAATTAATGTCCTTTGACCATAATATATCAACTGAGCTGGCTGGCCATCTTCATTTCTCCTATGCAATTCTTACTCCTTTCAAAGACAAGTTTCCTCTGTGCCTGGCCAAGCACTATCTTTAGCCAAGAGGACTGATCCAAACATCACTTCTCTTAGGAGGCATGGAAAACTAACAGAGAAAAAACCTAACCAGTCAAGCACAAGCCTGAAAACGAAGCTGGTGATCAATCAGAACCAACCAGGCAGATCTTATTTATCTGGGTTTTGTTTTGTTTGAGGGGGTGGGAGGATTCTTAACCCATAGTCTCTATGAGGCTTATATGAGAAAAGGCATGCCATTCTATCCTCAAGTAGTCCAAAGAGTTGGAGGGGACAATTTGCAGTCTTTTATGTAAAAAATGTCTATAAATGCCAGTGCCATTCTTTGCCTTGTCACTTCCCATTATCCTAAACCAACAGGATCCTATTCACTGAAAGTTAAGCCAGGAACATGAACAGACAGACTTTTATTGGGCAGGGGGAAAAGGGAAGGATGATTTTGGGGGGTGGGTGAGTTAGTGTGGGAAGCCAAATTTCTTTATGTTTCTGTGTAGTGCCTAATGTGTATGGTATATCAGTGGAGCTGAAAGCTGAAATGCATGAGTAGTCATGAAAAGTCAGCCTAGGAAGAACAGCAGAGATTTCATTTTCTCAAATTTGTAGTATACTCAAGCTGTACATCCAAAATATGAAGAGATGAGCAGACTGTGACTTTTTTATTTATAAAAATCAATCATAGTCTGGCGTGAGGTTATTACAGGTGTTAGGTATTACTCTAAACTTTACAGATGAAGACTGAAGTTAAGTCATTTGCTCAAGGTCACAAAGTTAATAATTATCTCTATGTTTTAGTTCATAGTCCCCTATGAACTAAATAGAAATAGGTCAAATATGGAGAAAGATTCTAGGGAAGAAGAGAAAGGGCTGATATTCCTATAATGAAATACTATAAAAATAACTCAGGTAAGCCGGGCATGGTGGCACACACTTGTAATCCCAGTATTCGGGAGGCTGAGACCGGAGGATCCGGGTTCGCGGCCAGCCTCAGATACCTAGTGAGGCAATCCACAACTTAGTGAGACTCGGTTTCAAAATAAAGAATAAAAAATAGGACTGGGGGTATAGCTCGAAGGTAGAATGCCCCTGAGTTCAATCTCCAGTACCACAAAAAAAAAAAAAAAACTCAGGTAGACAATATAGTGTGATGGAATTCTCAGGACTATGTACATATGAATTAAGCAGTAGGAGATATGAAGTTTTTTGGTTTTTTGGAGGTGGCACTGGGGGGTTGAACCCAGGGGCATTCTACCTCTGAGCTATACTGCCAGTCCTATTTTATTTTTATTTGGAGAGAGAGTCTCACTAGGTTGATGAGAGTATCACTACTTGCTGAGACTGTTCTTGAATTTATTTACTTACTTACTTACTTATTTATTTATTTATTTATTTATTTATTTATTTTTGCGGTACTGGGGATTGAACTCAGGGGCATTCTACCTCCGAGCTACACTCCCAGCCCTATTTTTTATTCTTTTTATTTTGAAACCGAGTCTCACTAAGTTGTGGAGTGTCTCACTAGGATCCTCCAGTCTCAGCCTCCTGAATGCTGGGATAACAAGCATGCGCCACCACGCCCGGCTGTCCTTGAATTTATGATCCTCCATCTCAGCCTCCCAAGTACTGGGATTACAGGTGTGTGCCACCACACCCAGCAAAGCAATTTTGCAAATTCCCTTTTTTTTTTTTGCTGTACTGGGGATTGAACTCAGGGGCATTCTACCTCCGAGCTATACCCCCAGCCCTATTTTTTTTATTCTTTATTTTGAAACAGGGTCTAAGTTGTGGAGTGCCTCACTAGGTAGCTGAGGCTAGCTGCAAACCCGGATCCTCCGGTCTCAGCCTCCCAAATGCTGGGATTACAAGTGTGTGTCACCGTGCCCGGCTCAATTTTGTAAATTCTGAAGAAATAAACATAAACAATTCTCCTAAAAGGTGGGGTGAAGTTATTGCTGAGATTCTCAGAGACTTAGCCCTCATACTCAAAAGGAGATACATGAGAAACCAGAGCCACAGATCCAAAGTACCTTTGTCCTTGGCCATCTACCACAACACAAATTACTTTTGGTTCATAATTCTTCTCAATTAAACTACAGGTGGTTTAAGAATCATTATTCTACCTACCTCCCAACTCCGAATTTGTTCTTTGCTTACTTTACATAAATCAGCAAGTATTCCTATTGGACACCAATGATCTTCTCAGCATCATGCTGGGCACACAGACCAGATGCTATATATCTGGTAAACAAAAATGTAACCTAGTACTGAGGATGTAGCTCAGTAGCAGAGCACTAGACCTTGGATTCAACCCCCAACTCCACACACACACACAAAAAAAAAAAGGAAAAAAAGTGACCTAAAGGCCAGAAAGGGAATAAAGTTGTATACAAGGTTAGATGTTCCACAGTGGCACTTTTTAGTGCTTAAGTTTGTTTTTTGTGGTGCTAGGGATTGAACCCAGGTCATTATACCTCAAAGCTACATCTCAACCCTATTTTTTTTTTTTTTTTTTTCAGAACTGAGAATTGAACCTAGGGGTATTCTACCTCTGAGTACATTCCCAGCCCTATTTTTTTTTTTAAATTCCTTTAATTTTGAAACAAGGCCTCACTAAGTAGCTGAGGCTGGCTATGAACCTGCAATCCTCCTGTTCAGCCTCCCAAAAGTACCGGGATTACAAGCGTGTGTCACCACGCTGAGCTATCCCGACCCTATTTTATTTTTTATTTGGAAACAGGGTCTCACTAAGATGCTAAAGGCCTTGCTAAGTTGCTGAGGTTGGCTTTGAACCTGTGATTCTCCTGTCTCAGCCTCCCAAGTACTGAGATTAAAGGTGTGCCACCATACCTGGCTAGTGCTTAGTTTTTTTTTTTCCTCCCCTAAGCAAAACATAACTAATGTCAGATGAATTTCTTCCTATAACTTTCTAGAGTTAAATGGTTCCATATTAAAGTCAGAATTTTTTTTTCTTTTCTTTCTTTTTTTTTTTGTGGTACTGGGGATTGAACTCAGGGGCATTCTACCTTCAAGCTATACCCCCAGCCCTATTTTTTATTCTTTATTTTGAAACCGAGTCTCACTGAGTTGTGGAGTGCCTCACTAGGTAGCTGAGGCTGGTCGTGAACCCGGATCCTCCAGTCTCAGCCTTCTGAACGCTGGGATTACAAGCGTGCGCCACCACGCCCAGTTCAGAATTTTTTTTTATGATGAATTTTTAGGATTGAAATACTCTGCCACTACTTTGATAACCAAGAACTATGTTTCCATTCTCAAAAATCAAAAATTAAAAGATCACATGCTCTAAGCAAACAGGAGAATCTTTATCATTTTCTCCAGTGCACCTAATGAAACTCCAAAGACATCTATGGAGAACTGATCAGCCCAAAATGTTATTGACAAAGTCATCTGGTTTAATAAACTAAACAGTACCATTTAGCAGATGGGCAGAAAGAAATACCTTTCTTATTTTTGTCCCACATAACCTCCAAATTTATTTATTTGTTATTTATTTTGTGGTGCTAGGGACTGAACCCAGGGACATTCTACCTCTAAGCTATATTCCTAGCCCTACCTACTTATCTATTTATTTTTGGGGGGGGAGTGGTACTGGGGATTTAACCCAGGAGCATTCTATCTCTGAGCTATACTCCCAGCCCTATTTTTAAAAATTCTTTTTATTTATTTATTTATTTTTTGCGGTACTGGGGATTGAACTCTGAGGCATTCTACCTCCGAGCTATACCCCCAGCCCTACTTTTTATTCTTTATTTTGAAACCGAGTCTCACTAAGTTGCGGAGTGCCTCACTAGGTAGCTGAGGCTGGCCACGCACGCCCGGCTAAATTCTTTTTATTTTGAAACAGGGTTGCGCTAGGATGTTGACAGTCTCACTAAACTGCTGAGGCTGTCTTCAAACCTGTGATCCTCCTGTCTCAGCCTCCTAACTACTGGGATTACAGGTGTGTGACACCAGGCCTGGCTCTCTCTCTCTCTCTTTTTTTTTAATTAGAAATAGGGTCTCAGCCGGGGCGTGGTGGCGCACGCTTGTAATCCCAGCATTCGGGAGGCTGAGACCGGAGGATCCGGGTTCGCGGCCAGCCTCAGCTACCTAGTGAGGCACTCCGCAACTTAGTGAGACTCGGTTTCAAAATAAAGAATAAAAACTAGGGCTGGGGGTATAGCTCGGAGGTAGAATGCCCCTGAGTTCAACTCCCAGTACCTCAAAAAAAAAAAAAAAAAAAAGAAATAGGGTCTCTATAAATTGGTATTACAGGCGTACACCACTATGTCCAGCTAGATGTAACAAGTTTTAATATCACTGCATTCAACTTCTTTTTTGTGTGTGTATGAATCCAGGGGCATTCTATCTTTGTGCTACACCTCTAGCCCTATTCTATTGCTTATTTTGAAACAGGGTCTCACTAAGTTGCTGAGGCTGGCCCCGAACCTCTGATTCTCCTCTCAGCCTACGAAGTTCTGGGATTACAGGCATGAGCCACTGTACCCAGCTTGCATTCAACATCTCAACCAAGAGAAATATAAACCATGCTTCAACAGCCTGGGTGAAAGCTATGAAGATAATCTGCAGAATTAAATAATTATCTTATCAAAGAAGTCCTATAATGTCGGTGACAAAAGGTGTAACTCAAAGGAAACGAAGTGCTAAGTAGCCAGCTATATTCTCAGGAGTGTTATTTCCAAAGTATGTAAACCCCCCAAAAGCTGCTCTAATATTGCAAAAACAGCACTTTCACCCCATCTACATTACCTTTCTAGAGATTGAAGAGACATTCAAACCAAATCTTTGTGCTCTTTCCTTTAGCTTATCCAGGTTAACCTACAAAAACATAGGGATACTTTTAAAAATCATAATAGAAAATAGAGAAGGCAGAAACTCTGGTCCAAAGCTAAGAGTTCGAATAAGCCTGTAACAGCAAAGATACCCTATGTGCCAAACTTGAAAACTAAGCATCACTCATCTCTCCCAGTGATTATTAAAAGGCCTTTTGTGGAATGCAGTGAAGATTCAGTCTGCTTCCTTCCTTCATCAAAGGTGGCAGGAGCCTAAGGAAGGTTTAAGACCAAAGTAGACCAAACACTGCTTGGAAACACATTTATAAATCATCACCTCTAAACAAGTCCATCATTCAGAATCCAAAATCATTAATTCCTATATAATTTCTTCAAAAAATTCTTAATCTCTAAGTGAAGAGAAAAATTACTTCAGTCTTCCTATCTTCAGAAGACAAATATACCACAACTACCCAATTCAATTCTCTTCCCTCCCTGTTCTTGGAAGCTTTGGTATATAGAGTTGTAACCATAAGGTTGTCGAGGACATTTTTATTAACAATATCAAGAATAAAACATTTCAAGCCGGGCGTGGTGGCGCACGCTTGTAATCCCAGCATTTGGGAGGCTGAGACCAGAGGATTTGGGTTCGCAGCCAGCCTCAGCTACCTAGTGAGGCACTCCACAACTTAGTGACACCCTGTTTCAAAATAAAAAATAGGGCTAGGGGGTATAGCTCGGAGGTAGAATGCCTCTGAGTTCAACCCCTAGTACCACACACACACAAAAAAACTACTACTACTACTACTAATAATAATAATAAAACATTTCAATTTCACTTGTAATACTTAATAGTAACCCCCAAAACAGGATTTCATAAAGCTGAACATATTTTACCACAGCAGTTTTTCATTTTCTAAACATACTGATGAGTTACAATGGCCCAGGCCTTTTTTTTTTTTTTTTTTTTTTGCGGTACTGGAGATTGAACTCAGGGGCATTCTACCTCCGAGCTACACCCCCCAGCCCTATTTTTTTTTATTCTTTATTTTGAAACCAAGTCTCACTAAGTTGCGGAGTGCCTCACTAGGTAGCTGAGGCTGGCCGCGAACCCAGATCCTCTGGTCTCAGCCTCCCGAATGCTGGAATTACAAGCGTGTGCCACCATGCCCGGCTGCCTTTTTTTCTTTTTTTTTTATTCTTTTCTTTTTCCTTTTGTACTGGGAATTGACCCAGGATCATTCTATCTTGAAGCTACACTCCCAGCCCTTTTTATTTTTTATTTTGAAACAGGGTCTCCTCAAGTTGCTGAGGATCTTGTGAAGTTGCTGAGGATGGCCTCAAACTTTCAATCCTCCTATCTGAGTCTCCCAAATATAGGGATTACAAGCATGCACCACCACGTCCTGTGAGCCCAATCTTATTTTACTATTCTTTAGTTCTGGTTTTATCAATACTTTTTTTGGGTGTGTGTGTGTGTGTTACTGGAGATTGAACCCAGGGACATTCTAACTATGAAATACACCCCTATCCCTTTTTAAAATTTATTTATTTATTTATTTATTTATTTATTTATGGCACTGTGGATTGAATTCAGGGGCATTCTACCTCTAAGCTACACTCCCAGCCTTATTTTATTTTTATTTTGAAATGAGGTCTCACTAGGTTGATTAGAGTCTCACTATTTGCTGGGCTAGCATCAAATCTGCAATCCTCCTGTCTCAGCCTCTCAAGTAATGAGATTACAAGTATGTGCCACCATGCCCAGCTTTTTTTTTTTTTTTTTTTTTTTGTGAAACAGGGTCTCGCTAATTTGTTGAGGGCCTATGCTAAGTTACTGAGGCTGGCTTGAACCTGTGATCATCCTGTCTCAGCCTCCCAAGTAAAAGTATTACAGACATGCATGACCACATCCAACTTTACTTCTGATTGATTGATGAGTTACTGAGGATTGAACCCAGGGGCATTCTACCTCTGAGCTACATCCCCTATATTATTTTTTTTCTCTCTCTCATGATACTGGGAATTGAACTCAGAGGCATTCTATCTCCGAGCTACATCCCCAGACCTATTTAATTTCTTATTTGGAAACAGGGTCTCGCTAGGTTGCTGAGAGCCTCATTAAATTGCTAAGGCTGTCCTTGAATTTGTGATCCTCCAGTCTCAGCCTCCCAAGTACTACGATTACAACCACGTGCCACCATGCCCAGCTTATTTTCTATTTTGAAAATAACGGTCTCACTAAGCTGCTGAGGGCCTTGTTAAATTGCTGAGGCTGGCTGCCAACCTGCAATCCTCTTGTCTCGGTCTTCTAAGTACTAGGATTACACCCGGATCGTTTTATCTTTTTAAAAACAGGACGGAAGCCAGGCATGGTGGCACATGCCTGTAATCCCAGTATTTGGGAGGCTGAGATAGGAGGATCGCAGGTTTGAGGACAGCCTCAACAAGTAGTGAGACTCATCAACCTAGCAAGACCCTGTTTCAAAATAATAATAAGCAAGGCGTGGTGAGGCACGACTTAAATCCCAGTACTTGAAAGACCGAGACAGGAGGATTGCAGGTTTGAGGACAGCCTCAGAAAGCAGTGAGATTCTCATCAACCTCGTGAGGTCTTATTTCAACATGAAAACAAAATAAGGCTGGGGATCTAGCTTAGAGGTAGAATGCCCCTAGGTTCAATAAAAAGCATTACAAATATATATAAAAAATGGGGAGCCGGGCGTGGTGGCGCACGCTTGTAATCCCAGCATTCGGGAGGCTGAGACCGGAGGATCCGGGTTCGTGGCCAGCCTCAGCTACCTAGTGAGGCACTCCGCAACTTAATGAGACTCGGTTTCAAATAAATAAAAAATAGGGCTGGGGGTATAGCTCAGAGGTAGAATGCCCATGAATTCAATCCCCAGTACCGGAAAAAAAAAAAAAAAAAAAAAAAAAAAAAAAAAAAAAAAAAAAAAAAAAAAAAAAAAAAAAATGGGGCTGAGGGTATAGCTCAGAGGTAGAATGCCTCTGGGTTCAATCCCCAGTACCCTCCCCCAAAATATATACACACACACACACACACACACATATATATATATATAAATGTATATTTTTAATATAAAAATACATTTTTATTTATGCAAAAAACACACACACACATTGTGGGTAAGGAGAGAACTGGAGATAGAAGTCAGGGATGTTCTACCTCCGAGCTACCCCAGACCCCCTTTTTTTGTGGCACTGGGGATTGAGGCCAGGAGCATTCTACCACCAAGCTATACTCCCAGCCAAATTTTTTAAATTTATTTTTTGTTTGTTTTTTGTTTAGGGGATTAGCGGTTGAACCCAGGGGCATTCTACCTCCAAGCTATACCACCAGCCCAATTTTTAAATTTACTTTTTGGTTTTGAGGGCTAGGGGTTGAATCCAGGGGTATTCTATCTCCAAGCTATACCCCCAGCCCTATTTTATTTTTTATTTTGAAGCAGGGTCTCACTAAGTAGCAGAGGGCCTCTCACTAAGTTGCTGAAGCTGGCCATGAACCCGGATCCTCCTGTCTCAGCCTCCCAATACTGGGATTACAAGCGTGAGACACCACACTTGGCTTAAAAGGTTTTTATTTTTCTTTCTTGTTCTTAACTTGTGTTTTTTGGGTCTTTTTTTTTCCCCCTCTGTCTTTTTGGAACTGGGGATTGAATCCAAGGTGCTGTACTTTCAAGTCAAGCACTTTGCCACTGAGCTACATCTCAGCCCTCCCCCCCTTTTTTTTATTTTGAAAGAGGAGCTCACTAGGTTGATGAGAGTTTCACTACTTGCTGATCCTCCTTACTTACTGTGATCCTCCTGTCTCAGCCTCCCAAGTACTGGGATTATAGGCATGCACCAGTATGCCTGGATGCCTGTTTTCATTTTTTTTTTTTAAATGATCTCACAATACTATCCAAGCTGGCCTCAAATTTACAAACGTCCTGCACAGCCTCCTGAGTAGCTGGGATTGCAGGTCTATGCTACTGCGCCAAGCAAACATTGTACTGAAACAGTTATCAAACTCATGACCTCAAGAGTTTCTTCTGATCTAAGGAGGAGTCGTCTCTAACTTTAATACTAAATGTATAGAGTTAAGATCTAGCTCTGCAAGAGATAAAAAAAATATTTCATACCATAGGCTTGGAGTCAGATGACAGACCTAAGGAAGCAAATAAAAAAGTTTTACTTAATACCTTTAAGTCATAAAAGAAATCAACATTCTTCAAATAAAATTAGACAATATAAACACACTATATAGTACAAATGTCCTTTACCCTATAATAAGAAAATACATCTAGAGAGCATGTCTGCATTCTTTGCTAGTGGGAACATAAAGTGATGTGGCTCTTTTCTAAAACAGTTTGGAAATTTCTCAAAAAGTTAAAAATAGAGTTCCATATGTTCTAGCAATTCTCCTAGATATATGCCCAAGAAAACATACATCTACATAAAATCTTATACTAAATGTTCACAGTAGCATATTCATGTCAAATAAAAAGTAAAATCAACCTAAACATCCATCAACTATTGTATGGACATCCATACAATAGATTTTTGGAGGACATGGACTGAGGATTGAACCCAGGGGAGTTCTACCTCTGAGCCATACCCCCAGCCCTGTTTTTTTTTTTAGCTTGAAACAGGATCTCAATAGGTTGTAAGTCTCACTACATTGTAGAGGCTGTCCCTAAACCTGCCATCATCCTGTCTCAGCTTCCCAAGTACTGGGATTACAGGTGTGTGCCACCACACTTGGCTCATACAATAGATTATAAGCAATAAAAATAAATGGAATAATGGTACATCTTGAAATCATTAAGCTAGAAACTGGCACTCTAGTACAACCCTGTAATCCCGGCAACAAGGGGAAGACAATAAGTTCCAGGTCAGCCTTGGCAACTGAATGAGATTCTACTTCAAAATAAAAAATAAAAGCCAGGCGTGGTGGCGCACGCTTGTAATCCCAGCATTCGGGAGGCTGAGACTGGAGGATCCGGGTTCGAGGCCAGCCTCAGCTACTTAGTGAGGCACTCCGCAACTTAGTGAGACTCGGTTTCAAAATAAAGAATAAAAAAAAAATAGGGCTGGGGGGTGTAGCTCGGAGGTAGAATGGCCCTGAGTTCAATCCCTAGTATCGCAAAAAATAAATAAATAAATAAAAATAAAAATAAAATAAAATAAATAAAAAGGGCAGCGGTGAGCTGGGCGTGGTGGCGCATGCTTATAATCCCAGTACCTGAGAGGCTGAGACCAGAGGATCTGGGTTTGCGGTCAACCTCAGGTACTTAGTGAGACTCTCCACAACTTAGTGGGACCCTGTTTCAAAATAAAGAATAAAAAATAGAATTGCAGGTATAGCTCGGAGGTAGAAAGCCCCTGGGTTCAAACTCAGTATCAAAAAAAAAAAAAAAAAAAAAAAAGAGGCAGCGGTGTAGCTCAGAGGTAGAGTATCCCTGGGTTCAATCCCTATTACAAGAAAAAGAAAGGGAAGGAGGGAGGATTCTACCTCTCAGCTACACACCCTAGCCTCCTCGCCCCCCTTTAATTTTTTGCTTTTAAACAGGATCTTGATAGGTTACTAAGAATCTCACTAAGTTGCTGGTCTCAAGCCTGCCATCTTCTTGTCTCAGCTTTCCAAGTACTGAGGTATGCACCACCATGCCCTGCCAAATAACATTATCTTCAATGATTTTTGTTGTGCTTTCACCAATATTTTTTTTTCATGATATAATGATAATTTTTAAAAAATAATTTTTTCTTTTTTGTTTGCGGTACTACAGATCGAATCTAGGGGCATTCTACCTCTGAGCTACACCCCCCAGCCCTGGCTTCTTTTATTTATTTTGAAACTGGGTCTTGCTAAAGTACTATGCACTGGCCTCAAACTTGTAGTCCTTCTGTCTCAGTCCCCAAGTACTGTGATTACAAGCATATGCCAACCACACCTGGCTTTTCTTGTTTTTTTTTTAAAAGGCCCAGCCCTATATTTTATTCTTTATTTTGAAACAGGGTCTCACTAAGTTGCAAAGGGCCTCACTAAGTAGCTGAGGCTGGCCACAAACCCGGATCCTCTGGTCTCAGCCTCCCAAGTACTGGGATTACAAGCATGCGCCACCACACCCGGCTCTGGCAAATATTTTTAAATATCATTTTTTTTTTTTTTTTTTTTTTTTGGCAGAACTGGGGATTGAACTCAGGGGCATTCTACCTCCGAACTATACCCCGAGTCCTATTTTTTATTCTTTACTTTGAAACAGGGTCTCACTAAGTTGCGGAGTGCCTCACTAGGTAGCTGAGGCTGGCCGTGAACACAGATCCTCCAATCTCAGCCTCCCAAATGCTGGGATTACAAACGTGCGCCACCACGCCCAGCTTTTTTTTTTTTTTTTGTATTCAGAATTAAATCCAAGGGCATTCTACCTCTAGTTATACCCCAGCCCTATTCTACTTTTATTTTGAAACAGGATCTCATTAAATTGCTAAGACCAGCCTTAAACCTGTGATCCTATTTCATTCTCCAAAGTACTGGGATTACAGGCATGTGCTACCGTGTCTATCTTCTTCTCCTTCTCCTCCTCCTCTTCTTCTTTTTTCTTTTCTTTCTTTTTTTTTTTGTGTGTGTGTATACTAGGGATGGAACCCCGGGGCATTCTACCTCAAGCTGCACTCTCCAGTCCTATTTTATTCTTTTATTTGGAAGCAGGGTCTCACTAAGTTGCAGAGAGCCTCACTAAGTTGCTGAGGCTGGCTGTGAACCTGCAATACTCCTGTCTCAGCTTCCCAAGTATTGGGATCACAAGTGTGCACCACCATGCCCAGTTAGTACCTGGTTCTTAAATATCTTTTTTTTTTTTTTTTTGAGAGAAGGTTAGTGGAGATTGAAACCAGGGGCATTCTACTATCTCCAAGTTACACCCCAGCCCTACTTTATTTTTTTAGTTGGAAACAAGGTCTCACTAAGTTGTTGAGGATGGTCTCGAACCTGCGATCCTCCTGTCTCAGTCTCTCTAGTACTGGGGTCACAAGTATGCACCACCACATCCAGCTGAAATATCATTTTTAACATAGTATAGTCTATTATGCCATAGCATCTATTTATTTAACTAATTCTCTATTGTACATTTGGTTGTTTCTGGTTAGGTTATTTATCGGTATAAATAATGCTGTGATAAACCTCATGGCTAAGACTATAAACACATCCAAAAGTATTTCCTTATAAGTTCTTAGAAGTAAAACTGTTAAAGCAAAAGATACTCTTTTTCCTTTTACCACCAAGAAAACTGAATAGGTATGCAATAACTTTATGCTGATAAGATACTAGAATAAGCAAGCAAGGTTTTAAAAACTTCTCTGAAGATATTCAAGACAATAAAACAAATATTGGTAACTCTTCCTATCCTCTCATAATTTCAGAATTTCTGTTAATTGCCAGGAAAGGCTTAAGTATGACTTACTCAAAACATAAAGGCAAATGCTATAACTTCTTAAGTGCTTCTACAGCTAACAAGTTTATCTCAGTTGGTAATAATTTTGAAATAATCTGTAATTTCAGGAAAAAAATAAAGGATAAGTTTTTCAAAAGAATCTCTGTACTCTTACCTTTTGTTGGAACTGAAGAAATTCCAAACCTGTAGAAAGAAAAACAAGCTAAATTTTAGGAAGCTGTTCACACTCCTGGTTGTCTGTCTCTGCATCAAGGGTACACATAACACTTCTTGCTTGTGATCTCAAACTTTGCAATCATTAGCTAATTTTAACAACTCCATGAAAGAGGTTCACTCTCCTAACCAAAAGTCCAGAGAAGGTACAAGGAAGTCTTTATCAGAATGAGGAGCAGCATACTCCTACTTTTACCTATTTATAAAAACTCTATTTAACAATAAAGCCCTATCTATAGCTACTACATCCAAATCAGCAGAGATGTTTTGAACAGGCCAAAAAAGTGTTCATTTCCTTTCAGTAGGGCCATTATTCTACTTAAAATCAACATTTATAGCCTGGTGTGGTGGTGTGGCGCACGCCTGTAATCCCAGTACTTGGGAGGCTGAGACAGGAAGATAGCACATTCTAAGCCACCCTCAGCAATTTAGCAAGACCCTGTTTCAAAATAAAAAATAAAAAAGGCTGGAGTGTAATCCAGAGGTAGAACACCTCTTGCTTCAATCCCATTATCCCCAAAAAACAAAAATCAACATTTATAGCTAAAACAGGATCACACCCCCATAACTCCATGCCATCACTTATCTCAGGTCCAAAAGGCCATAGAGACTCACCTAGCTGCCCGAGCAGCTTTCTTACTCTCCAAACTCACAGGTACATTGAATCGTTCAGCCCTCTTCTGCATTCTCTAAGCGACAACAGGGAAAAAAAAAAAAAAAAAAAAAGGAAAAGAAAAATTCAATTCCTGGTTAAAAAAAAGTTGGTTACAAATGGGTGATAATCCCATCTACTAGGGAGGCTGAGGCAGGATGACTGCAAGTTTAGAGGCCAACTTGGGCAACTCAGGGAGACCCTGTCTCAACATAATATAAAAAAGGGCCAGGAACTTAGCTCAGCAGTAGAGTGTGCACTTACCATGCACAAGACCTAGGTTCATTCCGTAGCATCTGGGAGGGAGGGAGACAGGATGAGAGGGGAGGGGAGGGGATAATTTCTTAAGGTCAAAATTGAAAATACTGACAATTCTAGAAGATATCAAGTTATGACCATCCTAGGGCTTAACATGAACAGCTGTTTCCAGAAAGCAAACACAAAAAAAAACTATTATTATATTCATGCCTTCAAAAACAAAAGGGAGGAATAAAATAAAACCCACATTCTACATGAAGCTAAAGACAAAAGCTGTGTTTGGTTGACTTTTGAAAAGGGATCAAAGGAACAGCTTGGTTCCAATACTAGTGGTAATCTTCTAGTTAGAAATGAGGTAGCACTGTCTCATGGCATTCTAGAAGAGCTAATAATTCTCTACTTAATGGTATAAAATTGAAAACATCTCAACTGAAACCTAGTTTCAAAGACCTTGAAATAGAATACAAAGAAACTTCAATATCACCTATTAGTAAGCAGCAATTTAAAAGGGACATATACCAGTGTTACTTTCTCAAGGTACTGTCCTCCCAAACACTCTAAGGTTTTTGAACAACTTAGAGAGTTACCATTATATACAAGGTGTTTAGCTTCAAAGGTGACTATTTACTATGCCAGTCTTGCCCTAAGAGTAACTGGTAAAGAAATCAACATCAAATTCTTTCAATGCTGATGAATTTTTTTTTTCTAATGATGATGCAGGTAAAGAAAAATGTACACAGAAAGAGAAATGTAGACTGTTCTTCCACTAAGAAACAGAATACCTACCTCAGTCTGTGGTATCTCAGAGGTAATTTTTACCACTTTCTTTTCTGCTGTCCTAGAAAAGAAAGATTTTTAAAAATCAGAACATTGATATTCTAAACCAGAACCTTAGAAATGTGTAAGAATTCACCCAAGTCATAAACACTGCCCATATCTCTCTGATACCCCTTAATCCAAAGAAACATGAAGTCCATTAGAACTCTGATTCCTTTAACTGTTATACACTGAGAAGAAAGAGTTCAAATAATACTAAGCTACTTTAGCTAAGCTGTAAGAAAAAAAAATCGGGAAAGAAGTCTGGTTAAATATAATGGGCTGAAGGGAAGCACTGAAAGGACACCAGACACCATTCCATTTGCTTTTCGGAATTTTAAACTTACTTTTGGACTAATGACTATCCCTCTGCCGTGCATTAAAATACCAGCTCTCAATTTTCATCACAACAATTAATGAGTACTCTACAAGCCCCGATTTCCTTCTTTTACAAACCCCTTATTTCTCCCATGGGAACTGCAGCCCTAGCTAAAACAGTCAAAGTGGAACAAATAAAAATGCCAAAGGGAGTGGAAAGAAAAAAGGCTAAGGGGGGTTTGAATTAGGAAAACATGGTAAGTTACTGGTCAAAAGGTTTAAGAGAAAACAAAAGAGGGGACCATTGGGGCGGGAGACAAAGTTCGGAAGTGTCCAGGATAAATGGAAAGGCATTAACCATCCACCAAACAACTCCCATAAAACTGTGGGTCATAACCAGTCTCATTAAGGTCCCTCATTTAGAGACATGGGCGGCTTTTGTTCCAATATCCCGGACACTTTTCCCATTTGATGCCCTGAAAGGTAGTAATGGTTTAATGACATTTTCAGAGGAAGCAATTCTGGAACAGGAACTTACTCTCTCCTCTATTCTTTTGTTGGAGGTCCATGGGCTGACAGACAAGCAATGGGTGCCCCCTGCTGACCAAAACTATGCCCTACAACATTTAAATGCTTTGGTCCAAAAAATAAGTAAAAATTAAAATTAAACTAAAAACAAAGGTATATTTACAGAGAATCTCAGGCCAAAGATGAAGAAAGGAGATTTCCTTTTGACTATTCAAAGGATCTAAATCAGCCTGAACATTCTGACTTTTTAAGAAATTCTACATAATTCACATTTCTTGGCTATTCTTCCCCAAATTTTGTCTTATTCAGACCAAAAAGGCCACAGAAGTTGAATGTTTACTTGAAGTCCAATGTCATTAAAGAACAGTTATCTCCATCAACCCGAAGCTAATGACTTCCTCCACATTCTTATCTTGAAACACAATTACTGCAGTAGATCCCATGGCAGAAAGAGAATCCAAGAGACAGAGTTTCCTTCACCTCTATCCCAATTCCCTTAGGCACAATTAAAATTCAAGTAATAAATATACATCACATTCTGGTACTCATGGAAAATTCCCATTCTTCACCAACAAAATTTTCTCCCATCTACAACAAACATTCCCTGAACTACAGGGACTCAGATTCTTTATGTATATATTTAATCTATCCACAACTCTTCCTCTAAAAAACAAAATTTACCATCCTACATACTTCCCATCTCCTTGTTTCGAAATTCATCAATTAGCCAGGAGTAGTGCCACATGCCTACAATCCCAGTACCTGGAAAGCTGAAACAGGAGGACTAGCCTGGGCAACTTAACAAGACCGTTTCAAAATTTAAAATGTGCTGGGGGGCCGGGTGTGGTGGTGCACGCTTGTAATCCCAGTACTTGGGAGGCTGAGACAGAAGGATCGCAGGTTCACAGCCAGTCTCAGCTACTTAGTGAGGCCCTCTGCAACTTAGTGAGACCCTGTTTCAAAATAAAGAATAAAAAATAGGGCTGGGAGTGTAGTTCGGAGGTAATGCCCATGGGTGCAATCCCCAGTACCCACCCCACACACACAAAATGTGCTGGGGGGGAGCCGGGCATGGTGGTACATACTTGTGGTCCAAGTACTTGGGAGGCTGAGACAGGAGGATACGGGTTCGCGGCCAGCCTCAGCTACTTGGTGAGGCTCTTCGCAACTTAGCGAGATCCTGTTTCAAAGTAAAGAATAAAAAATAGGACTGGGAGTATATCTCAGAGGTGGAATTCCCCTGGGTTCAATCTCCAGTATCGCAAAAAAACAAACAAACAAAAACAAAAAAAAGTGCTGGGGGTGTAGCTCAGAGGTAAAACGATCCTGGGTTCAACCCCCAGTAGCAAAAAATAATAAATAAATAATCAAAATCCCCTAAATAAGAAAATTTGTTTTTTGGGGGGTTACTGGGGATTGAAACCAGAGGCATTTAACCTGAGCTATACCTTCAGTCTTATTTTTATATTTATTTTGAAACAGGATCTCACTAAGTTGTGGAGGGCCTTGCTAAATTGCTGAGGCTGGCCTTGAACCTGCAATCCTCCTGTCTCACCTACCAAGTACTGGAAGTACTGGTGGCTTATGGCACCATGCCAAATCAACCACATTTTTTTTTTTTTAATCCAAAAAAGACAACTATCATTGTATTCACTTGATCTTCATTCTTATCTCAGAATACATCAGAATACAAGTCCCCAAAACATCTTTTTTTTTTTTTTTTTGTGGTACTGGGGATGGAACCCAGGGACATTCCACCCCAGAGCTACACCGCCAGCCTTATTTTTTATTTTTGCCATTTTTTTCCCCCGAAACATCTCTATTTTAAAACTATACCACTGAAAGTCGGGTGTGGTAGCGCACGCTTGTAATCCCAGTACTTGAGAGGCTGAGACAGGAAGATCACAGATTCATGGCCAGTTTTAGCAACTTAGGGAGTCCCTGTTTCAAAATAAAAAATAGAGCCAGGCATGGTGTTGCATGCTTATAATCCCAGTACTTGGAAGGCTGAAACAGGAGGATCGCAGGTTTGAGGACAGCCTCAGCAAGTAGTGAGACTCTCATCAACCTAGTGAGACCCTGTTTCCAAGTAAGAAATAAAACAGGGCTGGGGGTGTAGCTTGAAGGTAGAATATCACTGGGCTCAATCCCCAGTACCACAAAAAATAAAAAAAACTAAATAAAAAGTTAAAAAATAAACAACAACAACAAAAAAAATAAATAGGAGCAGGGCATGGTGGCACACACTTATAATCCCAGTACTTGGGAGGCTGAGACAGCAGGAGGCTTGCAGGTTTGAGGCCAGCCTCAGCTACTTAGTGAGGTCCTCTGCAACTCAATGAGACCCTGTTTCAAAATAAAGAATAAAAAATAGGACTGGGAGTGTAGCTCAGAGATCGAATGCCCCTGGGTTCAATCCCCAGTACCTCAAAAAAATAAAATAAAATAAAAGTTGGATAAAGACATAGGGCATTGCATTTTTTTTTTCTTTTGAGTAATCTGAGTGTCTGTAAACAGATCACTCCTGTTTACTCCCCTCCACAAAATACAGTAACATTAACTGCTAGAAAGAATAAGGTTCTAAGTTAGTAATTATTCTATCTGGGTGATAGGTACATGCGGGTCTATCATACTATTCTCATAGCTTTTGTATTTACTTGCAATTTCACATAATTACAAGCTAAAAAAACTCACCACTTATTAGGAAAATTAACCATACTCCACAGGGCTGACATGAGTATTAAATGAGAATACATGCAAAACACTTAGAACCATGTCTGGCATATAACTTAACAATGAAATAAATTATCATAATATAAAAAGATATCCTGATACAAAAGTAAAAATCAAGAAAGTGTGTATAACATGTGTATGTAACTGTTCATACACACAAAGAGACACACATAAGCCGGGCGTGGTGGCGCACGCTTGTAATCCCAGCATTCAGGAGGCTGAGACCGGAGGATCGGGGTTCGTGGCCAGTCTCAGCTACCTAGTGAGGCACTTTGCAACTTAGTGAGACTCGGTTACAAAATAAAGAATAAAAAATAGGGCTGGGGGTATAGCTCGGAGGTAGAATGCCCCTGAGTTCAATCCCCAGTACCACCAAAAAAAAAAAAAAAAAAAAAAGGACACACACATACACATCACATATGTTAAATATTTCAAAAAAGCCTCACGTGGAGGCACACGCCTATAATCCCAGTTTGAGGCCAACCTGAAAAACTTAATTAGAAAAAGACCATGGAGAAAGAAGAAAGAAGGAAGGAAGGAAGGAAGGAAGGAAACCCAAAAGAATCTACTAAAACAAGTATTATGGTATGGATACAAGTATGGATGGTACAGATACAAATATGATGGTATGGATACAAGAGGTACTTATTTTTCAATTTACATACTCCTCTACGTACTTTAACTTATTATTTATACATATATTGTCTTTTGTAATTAAGTATATTAAACATAGTGATAAGAAATAAAAATGTTGAGCCAGGCGTGGTGGCGCACGCTTGTAATCCCAGCATTTGGGAGGCTGAGACCGGAGGATTCAGGTTCGTGGCCAGCCTCAGCTACCTAGTGAGGCCCTCCACAACTTAGTGAGACTCGGTTTCAAAATAAAGAATAAAAAATAGGGCTGGGGGTGTAGCTCGGAGGTAGAATGCCCCTGAGTTCAATCCCCAGTACTGCAAAAAAAAAAGAAATAAAAATGTTAAGAGGGACTCAATTGTTCTTAATGTGTTGGGTACAAATTGGCCAGATATTTGTGGAAAAAAATCCAGATAAAAGATGTTTATGATCAACCCTTTGGGGCAGTTTAAACAAATCAAGATCTACTTTTCACTCTAGTAGTCTGCTTCTGGCCCTTCACTATAAATCAAACAGTAAGAGAAAATACAGCACAACTTGCGAAACAAATTTTGCCCAACACCCTCTCCTTACTTACAAAACTCCTTATATTCAGCTTTAATATTGTTCTGTAAAAGTGTGAAACTCTAAAAAGAGTGACAGAGTTTACAGAATTTTACACTGTAAACAAAATCATATAGATTCTAAAAGAATAATCTATTATGGTGATCCTTCAAAAGAACAAAGGCTAGGAGAACTGAACTGTGTTTGGGCTTGAAATCACCTGGTTCTAATTATTATATAACTTGGAGATAAACTGCTTTGCTTCGCTGGGACCATGTACTTGAATGGTCCCTTCTGAAAATGTCTAATCTAACCAGAAATGAAAATGTCAATGGTAGCCGGGCGTGGTGGCGCACACTTGTAATCCCAGCATTTGGGAGGCTGAGACCGGAGGATCCGGGTTCGAGGACAGCCTCAGCTACCTAGTGAGGCACTCCGCAATCTAGCGAGACCTGGTTTCAAAATAAAGAATAAAAAATTGGGCTGGGGGTATAGCTTGGAGGTAGAACGCCCCTGAGTTCCATCCCCAGTACCAAAAAAAAAGAAAATGTCAATGGTAATATATGAGAGAAACAGTGAATTTTATTTTATTTTATTTTTTATTTTTTTTTTGCGGAACTGGGGATTGAACCCAGGGGCATCCTACCTTTAAGCTACACCACCCAGGCCTATTTTTATTCTTTATTTTGAAACAGGGTCTCACTAAATTGCAGAGGGCCTCACTAAGTAGCTAAAACTGGCTGCAAACCTGTGATCCTCCTGTCTTAGCCTCCCAAGTACTGGGAATATAAGCATGCACCATCACGCCAGGCCCAACAGTGAACTTTAAATCAAATAAAAACTGAATGATCTGTATTCAGATTATAAAAAACGGATAATTACACATCAACAGTTTTTTCAGGGGGTTCTTCCTCTTTGACAGGCAGTTCTATGGGCTTTGGTTCTTCTTCCTAAAACCAAATGAAACAACAGTTAACACAAAGCAAGAATAAATACCCATCAAAAGAGGAATGAGCCAATCCCTCAGAATTTTCATTCCCTTGTTAGAATCCCCTAATAAATTAGCATCTAAATATTCTAATGGCTGATACTAAGCAATGTGGCAAATGCAGTGGCACATTAACAGGGCAGTGACTAATCTTACTGTTTTCAACTCACCTCTGTCTCATCTCCCAGTACATCTTCTTCATTTGCCTCCTCTTCAGCTAAGGAATATTAAAATACTAATGTCAAACTCTGCTATAAAACCATCTGGATCACTGTGCTAAGGCTAAATTATAATCACCCCACTTTCCCAAAATAAAATTCAATAATGAGCCGGGAGTGGAGGCCCTGGGTTCAATCTTTAACACCACAAAAACAAATCCAGAAGCAAAAGCAGGAAGTGAAAACTGAAGATTTAAGCCAGGTGTCGTGGCGCACGCTTGTAATCTCAGCATTTGGGAGACTGAAACTGGAGCCAGCTTCAGCTACCTAGTGAGGCCCTCTCTAACTTATTGAGACCCTGTTTCAAAATAAAGAATAAAAAATAGGGCTGGAAGTAGAATGCCCCTGAGTTCAATCCCCAGTACCACAAAAAACAAAACAAAACAAAAAAACAACTAAGGACTTTTACTTAAGGAAGAATGCCAAGGAAATTTTAAAAATACAAATCACAAAGAATATATTTGTCTCCAAAATAAAGAATAAAAAATAGGGCTGGGGGTATAGCTCGGAGGTAGAATGCCCGAGTTCAATCCCCAGTACCGCAAAAAAAAAAAAAAAAAAAA
>PVLC010023897.1:0-25240 GCA_004027655.1 Graphiurus murinus | reverse complement strand
AAAAAAAAAAAAAAAAAGAATGTGGGATAAAAGTGTAAAACGAAGAAGTGGTGCTATTTGTGTTCTGACAATGATTGATATGTTGTAAATGTCTATGTAACCGTGTTGTACTCAAGAAATGTATAAAAAATTTGTGCTGAAGCCGGGCGTGGTGACGCACGCTTGTAATCCCAGCATTTGGGAGGCTGAGACCAGAGGATCCGGGTTCGCGGCCAGCCTCAGCGGCCTAGTGAGGCACTCCGCAACTTAGTGAGACCTGGTTTCAAAATAAAGAATAAAAAATAGGGCTAGGGGTATAGCTCAGAGGTAGAATGCCCCTGAGTTCCATCCCTAGTACCGCAAAAAAAAAAAAAAAAAAAAAAAAAATTTGTGCTGAAAAATAAAATTAAAAAAATATACAAATTAATCATATTATTTTTAAATTCCTTAATAAACACCTCTCCAGACCCAATACAAAGCTTTATTAATTGACAATGAAAGTTGATATGTGATATTTTCTCTAGAATATTATTTGAAGTTTCACATATACAGACCTCTGGGAAATCCCGGAGAACCTCAGACATCTCATTCCCTCGTTCACCACATCCTACATAGATGATCACATCACTATTGGAATACTTGGAAAGAGACTGTGATATCACCGTCTTCCCACAGCCAAAAGCTCCAGGGATAGCAGTAGTTCCTCCCTGTACACAACTAAACAAAGAAAATCAAGTATGGATTACTCTATTTACTAACAAATACAATTAAATAAAGTAGGTAAAGTGCTGCAAAATTACAAACCAAGAAAACACTTTGAAATATTTTTATCTATACACATACATACAAGATATAGAGACAGATATATTAGATTGCTCCCCTAACTTATGCCTATAATACTGTTTTTATCATCATTATTCCTCTATCATCTTCAATAGTTGAAAAGTAAAAGTATATTCTATAAGGCACCTGGAGAAGAGGAATATGAAAATAAGATAAATAAAATATTACTAATGACATTTTGAATGCTTATATAAATTAATTCATAGATTATAAAATTATGGGATATGCACACAATGGAATGGTATTCAGCAATAAAGAAGAAAAAAATAGTGTCATTTGCAGGAAAATGGATGGACCTGGAGAACATTATGTTAAGTGAGATTAGTCAGTCACAGAAAGTGAAGGTCATATGTTTTCTCTCATATGTGGAAGCTAGGGAGCAATCAGGATAGCTGTGGAACTTTAGATAACGGAGGAGAAAATCCAGTGGACACAGGGAAGCGGTCTAGGAGAAGGGGGTAGGGAGAGGGACAATCAATGAAGGAATTACTTCCACTGACATTACGTACATAAGTAAGAATACCAATGTCAATCTCAATATCATGTATGGGAAGGGGGGGGAAAGGGAAGGATCTGTGGGAAAGCCCATGTGCTGTGTGCATGGATGTCACCATCACTATAAATTACATTATGATGTGAGACTATAATGCACCAACAATACAAGTATATAAACAGACAGGAATTAAAACTAAAAGAAAAATATAAACAATTTTTGAAACTTGTCTCCAGAGGCAAAAAATAAAACCTAGGAAATTCTTATCGTGCTATAAAGTTTAATGAACAGAATTTTGTTGAGGTGTTGTCAATCCCCTTTTATCAATCCAATAACTATTTACTGCATACTTTTTAGGTACTAAATCTTATGCTTGGGGATGCTGGAAAGACAACAACCAGTAAGATAGCAATGTTTCTGCACTCCCAAAGCTCTGATTCCAGTGGGATAAATGGGTGAATCAACTGGTAATTATGGTACCATTTAGCTGCCACTTTCAACCTGTCCCTAAAAAGTGGCAGTGGAGAGTGAAACTCTATAGAGAATAAAAAGTAGATGTCACTCTGTCACTCTGTGTGTGGGGGGTGGGGGGCTTTGGGGAGGAGAATGTGATTTAATAGGGTAAGGGAAAAGTCTCTGTAATACTATGCTTTGTCATAAAAATCATAGTAACAGATTTCTTTAATACAAAACTAAAACACATTTAATTTTTTTCCTCTAAACTTTTTAGTCTATTTGGTAGACTAAGAAGATTTGGTAGACTTCTCAGCATACTTCTGTCAAATCATTTTACCCTGGGTTGAGGATGGAACTGGATGTGCCCCATTTTGGAAATTCTAAAAATTCAATGTGAAAAATGCTATCACAGAGAACTGTAGGAGTATACAGAAAGAAATGTAAAGTCTAACAGTGGGTTGGAGTGGAGTTAGGAAATTCTTCCTAAACGTATATAAAACTTCAAAGAAAATAGAGATTAGCCAGATAAAGGAAATAACAATCCAACAAGAGGGAGGAACAGGCCTAAAGGGCCAGTGGCAAGACAGTGGTAATTGCTCAAGGAATTAAAATTCTTTTCAACATGCTTGGAAGATGACCTTGAAGGAAGTAGTTCAGCAGTCAAGTGGTTGAGTCAGTGCTAGAGAGTAAGCAATGGCCCCATCACAGGAGGCTTTCTAAGAAGTTAATGATTGTGTATTTATGAGCAATGAAGAACACTTTACGAGTTTCAAGTAAAACACTGCAGGATCAGGTATGTTTTAGATGGACTACTATGAAGTATGGACAACCACCTAGAAAGAAAGCAAGACTGAAAACAGCAAATTTGATTAAATGTGATTATTGCAAGAGTTAGGATGAGAGTTTTAATTATGGCAATGGAGAAGAAATTAAAGATACAGATAAGCTGAGCATGATGGTACATGCTTGTAATCCCAGTACTCCAGAGGCTAAGTCAGGAGGATTGCAGGTTTGTGGTCAGCCTCAGCAACTTGGTGAGGCCCTCCACACCTTAGTGAGACCCTGTTTCAAAATAAAGAATAAAATAGGGCTGGGGGTGTAGCTCAGAGGTAGACTGTCCTGGGTTCAATCCCCAGTACCAAAACAAAAAACAAACAAACAAAAACTATATATATATATGTTGATAGATAAAAATATTAAAGCTGGGCATGGTGGCACATGTCTGTAATCCCAATACTTGAGACTGAGACAAGAGTATCACAGATTCAAGGCCAGCCTCAGCAAGTTGGCAAGACTCTCAGCAATCTTGCAAGACCCTGTTTCAAAATAAAATAGAGCTCGTGGTGTAGCTCAGAGGTAGAATGCCCCTTGGCTAAATTGCTAGTGCAAAAAAAAAAAAAAAGTTTAGAGAACAGAATAAAAGCACTATTGAACAGCTAGATATGGGAGGCTAAAATCAGTCCTTGGGAAGTTACAGATTTTAGATTAGGCATCCACTGATGGATGATAATGACATTTGTGAAGAGGAAACAAAAGTTTTTAAAATGGGAGTGGCGAGATTATTTTAGTTGTGAACATGCTCATTTTGAGGCACCTGTAGGACATTCAGAAGTAAATAAATAATTGGAAGTAGGATATGAGTGTGGAGTGCAGAGAGGTCTAGGATACATATATACATATAAGAGTCATCATACATTAAAAAAAAAGAGTCAGGAGAGTAAAAAAGTCAAAGAAGTGTGGAGCTGAAGATCCAAGGCAAGTGGAGCAGACTGAAATAGCTGCTGAGGAAAACAGAAGAAAATTATAACTAGTGAAATGCAGAAGGACTGCTACACAGTAGTGAGATTCTTAGATAACAATATGCAGGTGTGACAGAATACAAGAGAACAAGATATATTACACTACAGGCAAATATAGTCACAATAATAGTCTTTGGAGTCTAAGCTGAACAGTGAAAGAAGAGTCCAAGGATAGAACTTTGTTTTTTGGAGTTTTTTTTTTTTTGGTGGTAGTGGGGACTGAATACTATGGTACTCTGTTGCTAGACTGGCCTCAAACCTAAGATCCTCCTGTCTCAGCCTGCCAAATACTGGGGTTACAAGAATGTACCACTACTCCTGGCTAAAACAGAGATTTTTTTTTTTTTTTGCAGTACTGGGGATGGAGCCCAGGGGCATTCTACCTCTGAGCTACACCCCCAGCCCTATTTTTTATTCTTTATTTTGAAACAGGGTCTCACTAAGTTGCAGAGGGTCTCACTAAGTAGCTGAGGCTGGCTACGAACCTGTGATCCTCTGATTTCAGCCTCCCAGGTACTGGGATTACAAGCGTGCACCACCACGCCCGGCTGTTAGAACAGAGATCTTAATGAGAGTAATAGCAAGTACAACTCAGAGAATAGCTTTGAAGGGTCAGAGATTGCATTAAGAGTACTTGGGGGCACTGGGTGTGGTGGCACACGCTTGTAATCCCAGTACCTGGGAGGCTGAGACCAGAGGATCCAGGTTTGCAGCCAGCCTCAGCTACTTAGTGAAGCTCTCCACAACTTAGTGAGACCCTGTTTCAAAAATAAAGAATAAAAATAGGACTAGGGGTGTAGCTTGGAGGTAGAATGTTCCTGGGTTCAATCCTCAGTACCACAAAAAAAAAAAAAAAGAGTACATGGGGAGTTGGGTGTGATGGCACATGCTTGTAGTCCCAGTACTTGGGAGACTGAGACCAGAGGATCTGGGTTCACAGACAGCCTCAGCTATTTAGTGAGGACTTCCGCAACTTAGTGAGACCCTGTTTCAAAAAAAATTAAGACTAAAAGAAAAAGGAATGAGGGTGTAGTAGCTCGGAGGCAGAATGCCTCTGGGTTCAATCCCCAGTACCGCAAAAGAAAAAAAAAAAAAAAAAGAGTACATGGGAGGCTGCTTAGCAGGCACAAAGCCCTGAGTTCAATCCCCAGCAACACCAAAAACAGAAATAAATAAAACAAAAAGAAAAAAGAGTGAAACTTCTGCTGGTCAAGTTAGTTCCTTTCTCATGGCTTCAGTATTTTCTGTGAAATAAATGAAGTCATTTGAAATTAAAGCAGGATATGGTAAGCCTAAGATTTAAAAAGAAAGGAGAAGGTTAAGAAAAGAAAATAGAAAATACTACATATTAAGAAAGATCCTGGCAAGGGTGTGTAGAAGTGGGATCCCTAAAACATTGTTGGTGGGATTGCAAATTAGTGCAACCACTTTGAAAAACAGTGTGGAGGATCCTCAGATGAATGGGAATGAACCTACCATATGATTCAGCAATACCACTTCTGGGTATCTACCCCAAAGAATGGAAACCAAACTATCAGACCGATGCATGTGTATCTATGTTTATAGCTGCACAATTCAGAATTGCCAAACTATGGAACCAGCCAAGATGTCCATCTACAGATAAATGGATTACAAAACTATGCACAATGGAATTTTACTCAGCCATAAAGAAGGACAAAATCATGTCATTTGCAGGGAAATGGATGGGACTGGAAAACATGTTAAGTGAAATTAGTCTGTCACAAAAAGTAAAAAATTGTATGCTCTCCCTAATATGTGGAAGCTAGGGAGAAAGTGGGACATAAGAGGGACTCCAGATGAAGGAGAAACCTTAGATGAGCAAAGAAGTTGACTTAACTGAAGGTGATGGGGGGGCGGGGAACACCCTAATGCACATGACATACTTTCACAAACATATCAAAGTCAATCACTAAACTGAACTTGAGAAGGAGGGAGGGTGAGAGAGTGGGGTGGGAATTGGGGAACGGGTTAAATGAGAAATGTGTGCATGTATGCCTTTACCAGATTGTACCTAACAAAGATGTATGATTACAATGCACCAAAAAAGAAATTAAAAAAAAAAAAGATTGCTAGCAGCATACAGAGTCCAAGTTCAAATGATTTTAGAAATCATCGATATATAATAACAACAATCTACTAATTCTAGGACAATTTAAGAAAAATATTTATATTATTCCGTCACAGATACTCTTCTGGAAATTTTATTTTTCAGAACATTTTAGAAATAATGTTCTCTGTTTGCATCTGTAGAAAAAAAAAATCTTCAATGGTTTGGCTCTGTAGTAATAGGTATTGGCTTATTATATTTAATTAACTCACCATAATTACTCTAGATAAAATTTATGACAATATTAAGCAAATAAAATCTTTACCTATAAAGATAATGAAACACATATACATATAATAACTCTGAAGGTAAGTTATAGAACAGTCTCAAACTTACGGAAAAAGGGCATCAAGTACTCGCTGGCCAGTCAGCAAAGGATGATTGGCTGGCAGCTTCTCGGTGACAGGTCGAACTTGACGCACAGGCCATACTTGGACCATGCTGAACTTCTCCTTGACACCTTCAAATTCAAGCTCCAAGACAACATCCTATAAAAACACAGCAGGATTTTAAATGCAGTCAAATTAATGAATGTTTCTTCCTCCAAAATTTACATTATCCCAGATTCCTTCTGGGGATAGAAAGGCAGTACAAAGAAACAAGAAGGAAGGCTTAAACTTTTTATTGTAAATCTTTATATACTGTCCTAAGATTTTCTTATCCAAGTGCATCACTGTTTTTATGATTAAAAAAAGTTTAGTAGGAGTTTTTTAGAAAGGAGTATATTAAGCAATAGAGATGTAGTTAAATAAATTATATGTAAATACATAGGAAAGTCTTAAAGGATATACAACCAGATGCTCCTAGGACTAGAGAAAAAGAAAGTTTCATACTGATTTTCCAGTTTCTGCTTTGTCTACTTTATTATAATGATCTTATATTAGTGAAAATATATATGTTAAGAACTTTAAAATATTTAATGAGGCTAAATGTTTAAAAACACTTGGGAGGCTAAGACAGGAGGATCACAGGTTTGTGGCCAGCCTCAGCTACTTAGTGAGGCCCTCAGCAACTTAGTGACACCCTGTTTCAAAATTAAAAATAAAATAGAGCTAGGGGTGTAGCTCTAAGGTAGAATGCTCCTGAATTCAATTCCCAGTAACTAACACACACATGCACACTATATATATATATATACATATGTATGTATATATACATATATATATGTACATATTATATATATGCAAACATGCCTGTAATACTAATACTTGGGGGGCTGAGACAGGAGGATTGCAGGTTTGTAGTCAGCCTCAACAATTTAGGGAGGTCCTCATCAACTTAGTGAGACCCAGTTTTAAAACATAAAATAAAATAGAGCTGGGAGACTACCTCAGAGGTAGAATACCCCTGAGTTCAAGTGCCAGTACCATAAAAAAAAAAAAAGTAATGAGTAATATTACATTTGTGAACATTAAGATGGTTTCAACTATCAAATAACTCTCCAAGGCCCTATACAAAACTGTAATTTTGTTCAGACATGAACTTCAATTGTCTGCTTTAGAATGGTTCCTCCATTTGGAATAAGTGAGTATAAGCTAATAAGTAAGGCTAGATGATTGACCAGAATTGCAATCTTAACTCTTATTCTCTGTATGTTATAGAACATAGACTTTATTTTTGTGAAGTGATTAAAAGAAATTATATCATATAATTATCTTAATAAGGTTATCTTTATAACCTATGAACACTACTATGGGTCTACTGTAATTGATATTATGCAACTATAAATAAAATGAAAAGGACTAAGTTTTAAATGGTTACTCAAAGAATTCACATAGTATTATAAAATTAACTATGTGAATACTAATTGACAAAATAAATGTCTAATCATTCTATGCCTTGAGAATAAGGGGTTTAAATAAATATAGCATTAGTTAAGAAGGTAGTAAAATATACTTCTTTAAAAAGAAACACTGTAGCCAGGTGTGGTGGCACACATCTGTAATCTCAGTACTTAGGAGGCTGAGACAAGAGGATTGCAGGTTCAAGCAACTTAGTGAGACACTAACTTTTGTTTCAAAACAAAAATAATATAGTCCCCCCGCCCCTCTCTCTTTCTCTTGCTCCCTTGGCCGGAAGATCTCCTCTCACCTGTCTTTTCCCTCGAGTCCCTTACTTTCCTAAATAAACTCCTGCCTTTGTCCCTGAAAAAAAAAAAAAAAATATATATATATATATATATATATATATATATATATATATATGGCTTGGTGTAGTTTGGAAAAAAAAAAAGAAAGAAAGAAAAAAAAAAACAACAACTTGTGTTCTGCCTTTTGTATTTCCAAATCCAAAGAAAATACCCTTAAAAAGTATAGGGCTAGAGCTGGGCATGTTGGCACACACTTGTAATCACAGTACTTGGAAAGCTGAGATCTGAGGACTGGGGTTTGTGGCCAGCCTCAACAACTTAGTGAGACCCTGTTTCAAAATAAAGAATAAAAAATAGGGCGGGGTGTATAGCTTGGAGATAGAACGCCCCTGGGTTCAATCCCCAGTCTCACCAAAAAAATACAGCTAGGGGATGTCAGTGGTAAAGCCCTTGACTAGCATGTGCAAGGTCTAGATTCAAGCCTTAGTACCACCACACACACACACACACAAAATTATAGGAGTTATTCAATATCTATATATTAAATGTCAATTTCTTATCTATTCATGGCACTAAAATAGGGGCAACTATCATATATAAACAGGCCACTCTGTGTAATAAAGTTCAAGTGATACTTACAGAGGTATCATAATTCCCAGGTGGGGCAATGTAAGTTACTGTTCCTCTGTTTCGTGGGGGTAACATGATTTTGTGTTTTATGAGAGAGTTCTCATTGACAATTCCATAAATATCTCCGCCAGTGATATGACTACCAACCTAAAGAACAAATGCATTTACTGTTTAACGTTCAAGTAAATGTCAAGTAGATTCATCCTTACTGCTATAACTTAAGTCATTTGCTTCATTTATCAATAAAATATATTAGTTCCATAATCTCATAGTGCATTTAAGGAGAAATTAAACTATGTTTCTGCAGTCTACTTTTGTTTGGACTGAGAGTACAAAATACTTCACTAAATATTCAATTCACATTCTCTTACCCACTTTAGAAAGTCTTTATATAGACATACCCGTAAGTTTTTGCATGGTGTAAAATCCCATTTAATGTCTCTGCTAAGAGCAGACACATTTACTCCTCTGGGAATGTAGATACTTTGGGTCTGATTGCTGATATCTGACAAAGGTCTTTGAATACCATCAAAAATGGCTCCCATAATACCAGGACCAAGCTCTACTGAGAGAGGTTTTCCAGTGCGGAGTACTGGGTCTCCAACAGACACACCAGCTAGAAACAGTGGTTAAGGAAAATTCACTATGAAAGCTTAAAGATACTATTAATGGGAATTATCATAGTTTAAAACGGAAATGTCATTTAAGGAGCTAAAACAGCTTCCTAAACTTTTTCAGTTCATAGCATCCTTACTGTTTCAGTAAAACTTTCATAGTGTCTGAGGACAAAAGATATACCTACCAATTCCAATTATTAGTTATATTCAAACAATTTATTAACACACACACATATATCCTAACAACTGAGTAGCAATATTATACATAAGTTGAAAGAAAAAAGGTTAATTTCAGCCCTAAATAACCATAACTTTTTTTAATGAACAGAATGTATATGCCTATTGGATACTAAATAATTTTCAAACCTTGCAATCAGATTGGAAACTTGTTCCACAATGATTTTCATCTAAATTTGCTTTTTAGTTTAGCAACCACCAAAAACTCAGCTTTGCAAAGATGTGACATCATTGACAAGAAAGTAATGTAGCAAAATGTTGAAACTGGTTTTGTTTTTTGTTTTTTTTTTTTTTTTGTGGTACAGGGAATTGAACCCAGAGGCATTCTACTATGACTTACACCCCAGACCAATTTTATTTGTTTGGAAACAGAGTCTTGCTAGGTTGATGAGAGTCTCACTACTTGCTGAGGTTGTCCTTGAACCTGCAATCCTCTTGTCCCAGCCAAGTACTAGGATTACAAGCGTGCACCACCATGCCAGGCTGTGAAACTGTTTATCTCAAACTACTAGTTCATATATTATCTGACAAAATGTCTAATATTCCCTCAGACATTTAAGATAGGGCAACACATGAGTTTGCTATAGCTACCCAGAGTGCCTTTGCACACTTTGGGAACCAAAGGGCTAAAAATAGAAGCAAAAGCCTCTTATTAATTCATCATTTCAAACCTACTACTACAGAATAGCCATCTTCTAAAATGATAACACCTGGACAAAATCTTTTTTTTTTTTTTTTTTTTTTTTTTTGAGGTACTGGGGATCGAACTAGGAGCATTCTACCTCTGAGCTATACCCCCAGCCCTATTTTTTTTATTCTTTATTTTTGAAACAGGGTCTCACTAAGTTGCGGAGTGCTTCACTAGGTAGCAGAGGCTGGCCGCGAACCCGGATCCTCTGGTCTCAGCCTCCCATATGCTGGGATTACTAGCATGAGCCACCACGCCCGGCTGGACAAAATCTTAAAATCTTAAGAACTAAGGAAGTGGCTCTGAAAGGAAAAGAATAAAGCCTGTAAATAAGCACAGCAAATGTACCTTGTTCTCTAGTATTTGTTGGTAATAGTAAAATCAGTATAACTTTATTGAAAGCAATTTAGCAATATCTATCAAAATTAAAAATTGATAAACCTTGACCAAGAAATGCAACTTGCGTGAATTCATCATACTTACACTGTAGCACTGTTGATAAGAGCAAAAGATTAGAAACAATAACAATTTCTATCATTAAGAGATTTATTAATAAATGATGGTACACCAATATGATAGAATTCTATGTAGCTATAACAAAAGGATGGGAGTTTCTCTGAAGAGCTCTAGAAAGATCTCTAAAATATGCATTTTCATTTCTACTACCTGACTATGAATTTTTTTGGAGGGTGATGGGGATTGCTACAGCTGGGAATTGAACCCAAGGGCATTCTACCTCTGAGCTACACCCCCAGCCCTATTTTATTTTGAAATAGGATCTCGCTAAGTTGCTGAGGCTGGCCTCAAACTTTTGCTCCTCCTGTCTCAGCCTCCCAAGTACTGGGATTCTGACCATGCACCACCTTGCCCAGCTCATAATACTAACTTCTTACAATAAAAGCATTGATTCCTGGTAATACCTCCCCCCATTCTTCAATATACTCCTGTATAAATCAGGTCTCTTTGTGACAACCACATTTCATGCTTCTAATATGATTTGTTGCTGCTGCTACCTTTGGCTTAAATCCTTATACTCAGACACACAGGATGTAGCAAGAAATTGAACCAGAAAGGATACAAGTTTCTTCATACACCTGAATGGTAGCCATATCACCTTCCAATCGGATAATCTCTCCAACCAACTCGCTGTGGCCCACTCTCACCAGCTCATACATGGCAGCACCTGCCATGTCACAGGCTGTAACCACTGAAGAGAACAAAAGGCTATTTTGATGACTTTAGCAACTCTAAGGTTCTGGGAATAGTGACAAATAATTAAAATATCCAATTAATCCAATAACATGCCTTTCTTATATATCCATGAGAGACATAAAACTCCCACTATGGAACATACTTATTTTACATCAAGATGTGTGTTTAGTACATGACATAAAAAGGTCAACATGATAAATGTTAGGCTAAAGATTATTGATTTACATAATATACATGAAAACTATTTTCAAACATTTGAAGTTCTATAATAGCGGACTCTTTCCTGGTAGTATGGAGGCATGTTCTGATCAACCTCAGTGACTATAATATATGTAATCATGGGTTTGGAAACAGCAACAACAACAACAACAACCACAAAAAAAACCCTTTAAAATTGAAATAAAAGCTTTAGAATGTCATACAACTATCAGTTTGCTATGTTTTTATTTCCCTTGAGAGATGATACTTAAAGTAACATTTTTACTTCCCAATACTTTTTAAACCAGTAATTCTTTAAAACTCTTCTGGAACACAGATATTTTTAACAAATTAATGACAGTCCTAATGGAAGCACACGTGCATCTATACATTTTTTTCATATACTATAAGATGTTTATAACCAGCCACCACCACCACTGACTAAAATCTCAATTAAGATCCCCTATTTCTTATAAATGAACCAGAATTTAGAACTTATTACTTTGGACCATTTTGCCTCATAAGCAAAAATCATTTTTCAGAAAGGAAGAGAGGTTGCCATATTTTTAGAAATTAATTTTTTAAAATATTTAGCCTTCTGATACAATAGATTAGAACTATATAATAGGCAATATTAAACTGTCACAAAAAATGAAGATTTATTAATCTCATAAATACTAACCCTTATGCCTACCATTAGAAAAAGATATACTGAAATATTACAGCTAATAAAATTTAAATTTATATTTCACAAGCCAAAAATAATTTCATTTCTCTATTATTAAGTGCTTAAGAATTAAAACTTGAGAAGCAGTTCACTTTTTGTATGTGTGTGTGTGTGTGTGTGTGTGGTACTGGGGATTGAACCCAAAGTCATTTTACCTCTGAGCTATACCCCAAGCCCTATTTTTTATTTTTAATTTTGAAACAGGGTCTCACTAAGTTGTGGAGGGCCTCACTAAGTAGCTGAGGCTGGCCACGAACATGCAATCCTCCTGTCTCGGCCTCCCCAAGTACTGAGATTACAAGGATGTGTCACCATGCCCGGCTCAGTTCACTATATTTCTACAGAACAGTTTTATCACCTATACTCTTTGATGTTGTTCTTTTGCCTTTTCTCCAAAAGTTAGTGTGTTCAGCTTGTCTGTCCTATTATGATCATCACTGCTTCTCTGAATGGCAAAAGAAATTTGTAAACAGTAAGACATGTAGATTATTTATACACTTTTCATTACTTGTCAATAAGCTCAAGTTCAAATATCATGTTCTTGGTGAGAAAAAGAGGCAGAGTGACTGATGGTCTTCATTTGCATATTTACATAAAAAGTGTCATTACTTCCACTGTGACTATAGTAAAAAAAAAAAAAAAAAAAAGGCTACCACATGCGATTTATAAGAACTTAAGTAGCTAGTTATGTAATACCTGAATAATCATTCAGAAGGATTTATAAACACTAAGAGCAAAAGTTGCTAATAAACTTTATAGCTTTCTAGCTTCAAACTTAATAAGAAAATTATGACATACAGGTAAAACTGAACACCGGTTATACATTTCCCTAACATAAATATAAATAGAATATCACAAAGTAGTACCTCATTAACTTATATGACCAATGGTAGATGAGTTCTAAGGATGGAGATATTACTTGTCTTAGAGCCACTATGAGATCTTTTATGGACAAACACATTATATATGTGAACAAAAACTTGTGTTTCTATCTACCTAAAATATCTTGAAAAGATATTAATCAAAATTATAATCTTAGCCGAGCGTGGTGGTGCACGCTTAATCCCAGCATTCGGGAGGCTGAGACAGGAGGATCCAGGTCTGCGGCCAGCCTCAGCTACTTAGTGAGGCACTCCACAACTTAGTGAGACCCTGTTTCAAAATAAAGAATAAAAAATAGGGCTGGGGGTGTAGCTCAGAGGTAGAATGCCCCTGAGTTCAATCCCCAGTACCACCAAAAAAAAAAAAAAAAAATATATATATATATATATATATATAATCTTTATTCTTGAGATGATTATACATTACTTACCAGGTCCTGAGACTCCATGCACATAACCAAATGTGCTTTCCTTATCTTCATCAAGTATTTTGGGCAGCTTGGAGAAATCCATGTTAATTTACCTATGATAGAAAAAACATTAAGTTCCAATTACAAGCCCTAAAACAAAAGAACCGATATAAGTGGCCAAATGTCATCTTTGGTGTATTCTTGAGTTTCTACACCTTTTTGAAGTAAAATGTAATACAAAATTCTTAAAATGTACTTAAAAGTACCTCATTCCTGGATGCTTTATGGTAATATAATAATCAAATTATATCTCCACATAAGATATTCCATTAAAAAAATACCAAGGAGTATAGCAAAAAAATAAACTCTTTCCAATGACTTATCAAGCCCTATAACTCTCCCTACCCACCGCCCCCCCAGTTATCTGACTCTCTCTCCAACTACTCTTAATTCCACATACACACTTTGCTATACTTCAAAAACACAAGCACATTCTGCCTCATGTCTTTGTACAAGTTGTGTCTTCCACCTAAAGTACTCTTCTTTCAGGTATCTAGCCCCAAACCTCTTTCAGATCTTTTTCAAACATCACCTTGTTCATGAAGCTGCTCTGTCCATCTATTTAAATTGGGACATATCTCCCTCCTTTCATTTTTATCACAGCACTTTTCACAATATAACAAATTATATGTTTTATTTTAAAATTTTATAATCTCACATCATAATGTAAATCATGTTGACAGTAACATACATGCACAAAGTATTGGTGCCTTCCCCGCTCTCTCCCCATATATCATATAGAGTCTGTGATTGACATTGGTATGTTCACATATGTACACAAAGCTGATGGTAATAATTCCTTCAATGATCCTCATTTCCTCACTCTTTCCCCTCCCTTTCCTCTAGACCACCTCCCTGATTCCACTAAGCTTTCTTCTCCATTATCTGGAGTCCCTCTGGTATCTGAATTACTCCCTAGCTTCTGCATATTAGAGAAAACATACGACTAAAAAAAAAAAAATTTTTTTTTTTTTTTTTTAATAATCTGTCTTTGAAGCCGGGCGTGGTGGCGCACGCTTGTAATCCCAGCATTCGAGAGGCGCATTCGCGAGGCTGAGACCAGAGGATCCGGGTTCACGGCCAGCCTCAGCTACCTAGTGAGGCACTCTGCAACTTAGTGAGACTCGGTTTCAAAATAAAGAATAAAAACTAGGGCTGGGGGTATAGCTCGGAGGTAGAATGCCCCTGAGTTCAATCCCCAGTACTACAAAAAAAGAAAAAAAATCTGTCTTTAAAATTTATCTGGGAGCATTTTTCCTGTTTTTTTTTTCCTCTCCTTTTTTTCTTAGTAGGGCAAAAAATAGTTTAAGAAAATTCAGTTCAGCTTTTAATTTTATAGATGTACAATCTGAAAAACTCAGTGAATAAACTATTAAACTATTCAAGTCCAAGAATATCAATGACAGAGCTGGGTGTGGTGGTGCACGCTTGTAGTCCCAGCATTTGGGAGGCTGGGACCCGAGGATCCGGGTTCGCGGCCAGCCTCAGCTACCTACCTAGTGAGGCATTCCTCAACTTAGTGAGACCCTGTTTCAAAATAAAGAATAAAAAATAGGGCTGGGGGTATAGCTCGGAGGTAGAATGCCCCTGAGTTCAATCCCCAGTACCGCAAAAAAAAAAAAAAAAAAAAAGAGTTCAAAGATTACAATGTTTAGGGAAGACAGACTGAAGTTACATAAACTAGAAAAGAAAGGATAACAAAGGCATTCCAGATGGAACAATAATAAAAGAATGGAGATGAAATATTCAGCAAACAGACCAGCCTATCAGTATAAAAGGTTTATATTAGGGAAAAAGTTAAGGATGCAAAGGTAGATAGACTAATCTGTGGCTCTTGAAGTGAAAACCAAGAAAACAAAAGGAGATGGCTAAAGACAGAGGGAGAACTGTTATGAGAAGAATGTTATTCAATTACTCCAAACAGATTAAAGTTGAGAAGGAAATCAGCAGATGAGAAGTTGAAAAGCTAGTTAAGGCTTGAATGTCAATAAAACTCAATTTATTAAACCTTTACTGACCTCTCTGAAGGGAAAGGCACTGTGTTAAGCTTAGGGAATAAGAGTTGTGATTAAAACACATGACTACTCACTACAAGCTTTTTGCTACCTTTAAATAACCACACAGTAAAGTAAAATGACCTATGTGATCAACTGAGATGCAAACAACATATTGGGACAGAGAAGAAACCAGCTCCAACATGGAGGAGAATGAAGGAAAGGGTGGACCGATGTACATGAAGTATATAAAGTGAACAGGTAGTTGAACTTGAAAGCAAGTTTTTGAAGACAGTAGAGACCAGATAAAAATAGAGGAAAATTAATTCCTGAGCTTTGGCAATTAACTGCAGCAGAAATGGGTGTTTTCTAACCTTTTTGGAACCACTGAAGGATCATCACACATTCCATGGAATACAATTTATAATCCATTGGCAAAGCTATCAAAAAACAATGAAGTCATTTACAGTGAAGTTCGGGTTTGATTTACTTAGTGACCATTAGGGAGATACTGGCCAAGGCTAACAGGGAAGAAATGAGTGATTACAGGCAAACGACAGAGACGGTAAAAAGATGAGTGGTTATCAGAGGTTATGAGGCAGAGAGGGATGAATAGGCAAAGTACAGAGGAATTTTTGTGAAACTTTGATATTATACTGGTAGAAACATATCATTAAACATTTATCCAGGCTCACAGAATGCACAAGAGTGAACCCTAATATAAACTAACTATATACACTCAATAATAATGATGTGTCAAGCCGGGCGTGGTGGCGCACGATTGTAATCCCAGCATTCAGGAGGCTGAGACCAGAGGATCCAGTTCGAGGCCAGCCTCAGCTACCTAGTGAGGCACTCCACAACTTAGCGAGACCCGATTTCAAAATAAAGAATAAAAAATAGGGCTGGGGGTGTAGCTCGGAGGTAGAATGCCCCTGAGTTCAATCCCCAGTGCCGCAAAAAAAAAAAAAAAAAAAAAAATAATAATAATAATGATGTGTCAATGCAGGTTTCTCTAAGTTTTTTTTTTTTTTTTCTTGGTGGTACTGGGTATTGAATCCAGAGACATTCTACCTACAAGCTACACCCTGTGTCCTAGTTTTTTATTTTTTGTTTTGAAACAGGGTATTACTAGGTTGACGAGCATCTCACTACTTGTTGAAACTGTCCTCGAACCTGTGATCTTCCTGTCTCAGTCTCCCAAGTACTGGGATTATAGGCATGCACCACCACACCCAACCAGATTTCACTAATTTTAACAAATACACTACTTTGGTAATGATGGTAATGGGGGAGTCTACATATGTGTTGGGCAAGGGATATATGGAAAATCTCATGTTAATTATGAAATGGATTTGGCAAAGTCTTCAAAGTAGTGAACAAATTAATGAGGGTCAAATCTCAGTCTTTGAAAATCAAAAAGACTTTCAAAGTCAGAAGAGCACTTGATGAATAAGCAGACTAATTTCTTCCCCAAATATGGGTATTTCCTCTAGAGCACTAATGATACATGGTCATCTGCCTATTGAAGTGGAAACAGCATGAGACCTTGAGTCAGCCGCCTTGGGATCACATTCTGGTTCTACCAATGACATGCTGCGGAAACCTTGGACAAGTCAAAATCTCTGTCTTATTTGAAAAATAAGAATAATGCTATCACTTATGCTAGAGCTATAATTAAATTATAAGTGTGTTTAAATGCTCCTTCTGAAATATAAGATGCTTATAAAAATCTCATCAGCAATATTACTATTTGAACAGGGCCTTTTGAAAAGGTCATTCTATTTTCATTTTTTACTTTTATTTTTTGAGATGGGGTCATACTATGTTTCCCAGGCTGTTCTCAAACTCTTGGACTCAAGGGATAGCTCCCACCTTAGTCTCAAGAGTAACAGATTACAGGCACATGCCACTCATCATGCCTGGCTCTGCCACTGTATCTTTCAGAAATTTCTTCTTAAAGAGTTTTGCCAGCTGGGTGTGGTGGCGCACACTTGTAGTAGTCCCAGTACCTGGGAGGCTGAGACAGTAGTGAGACTCTCATTAAACCTAGAGAGACCTTGTTTCAAAATAAAAATAAAATAGGGCTGGGGATGTAGCTCGGAGGTAGAATGCCCCAGGGTTCAATCTCCAATACTACAAAAAACAAAACAAAACAAAAAAACCCAAGAGTTTGCCTAAGATCACATAATTCTATTTCCTAGTAACTTCTGTCCTCTGGTCCTATTTCTCCCAAATTCTATAGATACAGTGTATGTCTCTTCTCCAAGGGAACCCTCCTAGTGTCTTCAATGGTCCCGCAAAGCATCCTTTTGTTTAGAGCCCTCATTTCTTTGACTACCCTTTTCTGGAAGTATTTCATGATGCCATCATTTATTTTAAAATGGAGCAAGCCAGGTGCGGTGGCACACGCTTGAAATCCCAGTACTTGGGAGACTGAGATTGAAAGATTGCAGGTTCACGGCCAGCTTCAGCTACTTATGAGGCCCTCAGCAACTTAGTGAGACCCTGTTTCAAAATAAAGAATAAAAAATAAGGCTGAGGGTATAACTCCAAGGCAGAAGGCCTCTGAGTTAAATCCCCAGTGCCACAAAAAAAATTAAAAGATAAAATAAAATGATGGGTCAAACAAAATAATACTCTAGATGTTGTATAAGTATATACTGTAGAATATCACTTCATCAATTCCGGATGTTTCTTTTTACTGAGACAAAGACCAAGGCTTTGAGTTAGACAGATTGAGCTTGAATTTACAAACTGTGGCCTTGGGAAAATCATATTTTTTCATTCTTTTGAGCCTTAGTTTCATCTGTAAAAATCTAATGAGGCTGTGGTGGGCATCTAATAGTATGCCTAACAGAAAGGAAATACTGATGACTATTAATTTTATCCAGTCAATATAAGATAAATTACCCAATTTCTTTTTTTTTTTTTTTTTTTTTTGCGGTACTGGGGATTGAACTCAGGGGCATTCTACCTCTGAGCTATACCCCCAGCCCTATTTTTTATTCTTTATTTTGAAACCAAGTCTCACTAAGTTGCGGAGTGTCTTACTAGGTAGCTGAGGCTGGCCGCGAACCTGGATCCTCCAGTCTCAGTCTCCCGAATGCTGGGATTACAAGCGTGCGCCACCACGCCCGGCTCTAAATTACCCAATTTCTACAAAGTGTCTAATGTATTCTTGTCTTCTCATTTGAACCAAATATTGTCTCTTAACTAGCTGTATTTTTGTTTGTTTTGTGGAACTGAGGACTGACCCCAGGGGTGCTCTACTCCTGAGCGACAGTCACAGCCCTTTTTATTTTTAATTTAGAAAAAGGGTCTCGCTAAATTACTGAGGGCCAGTCTCCAACTTGAGATCCTCCTGTCTCAGCATCCCAAGTAGTAGGATTCCAGGCATGTTCCACCACACCCAGGTACCAAGTTATAATGTTTAACTTACCATAACTTTATTTTCTAAAACTATATGCATTGTTTGATAAGCATTTGAGATGTGCCAGCTGCTTGTATCATGGGTAGAAGACATAATGAAGCAAGACACAATTTTTCCCCTAAGCATATTCTGACATGGTAGGATAGGAAGATAAAAATAATCACAATAAGATGATATATTTGCTCTAATAGGAGCTGTACAGGTTGTACAGAGGAGCATAAAGCAAAGCTATCTAACCTAGACTTAGGCAACACTGAAATGACGTAGAGGAGATTAAGCTGAGATTTGAAAGATAAACAAGGAAACATTAGGATATATAGTAAAGCTTCTCTATAGATGGTTAAAATCGACTGGGGTATGGAAAAGTGTTCTAAAGAGTTCATGAGGCAGTAAGTCTGTTCTGATTTTTATAAAACTTTAAAACTAAACAGTTGAACGGCTGGGTGTGGTACCACATGCCTGTAATCCCAGTACTAGGGAGGTTTAGAATGGAAGATCACAGGTTCAAGGCCAGCAAGCAGTAACTAAGAGCCTGTTTCAAAATAAAAAATAAAGGTGCATGCCTGTCATCTCAGTACTTGGGAGGCTGAGACAGGAGGATTGAAAGTTAGAAGCCAGTCTCAGCAACTCAGTGAGGCTCTTAGCAGCTTACCAAGACCTTGTTTCCACATAAAACAAAACAAAACAAAACAGGGAACTGGGGGTATAGCTCAGCATTACAATGCTCCTTGGTTCAATCCCCAGCATCACAATAAATAAATTTAATTAAATTAAAATAAAAAAGGCTGGTTGTGCAGCTCAGAGGTAGAATGCCCTAGTCCCCCCCACCAAAAAAAATTAAAAGTGAGGGCCTCTCCTCTAAACATATGAGCAATGATTAGGGGAATCAGATGGGTTTGTTAATGATTCAGCTATCTTGTGGGTTTATAAATCAGCTGAATAACCTAAGCCATCATGGGAAACTTGATGAATCTATAATTTTTAACTTTTTTTGTGTGTGTGTGGCACTGGGGATGGAGCCCAGGGGCATTCTACCTTTGAGTTACACCCCCAGTCCTATTTTTTATTCTTTATTTTGAAACAGGGTCTCGTTAAATTGTGGAGGGCCTCACTAATAGTGTAGCTGAGGCTGGCCTTGAACCCAGATCCTCTGGTCTCAGTCTCCCAAGTACTGGGATTACAAGTGTGTACCACCATGCCCAGCTTAAAATTTTTTATACTTTTATTGGTGCATTATAGTCTCACATCATAATGTAGTTCACAGTGATAGTGACATACATGCACAAAGCACTTGGTAGGCTTTCCCTCTGGCTCCCTCCCCACACCCCTCTTTCCAAGAGGGATATTGAGATTGGCACTGCATCAGTGCTCTTGGTACTTATAAAACATTTAAATTTTAATCTCTTCTACTGCAACACAGACTTTTATACTTGCTTTGTTCATACCTGGAATGTCTGTTCTTCCCTCAGATATTCATGGTTTGTTTGTTCTTATTATTGGGTCTCTGTTCAAAAGTCTCCACCCCAAAAAGCACTCCCATAAAGCAGTCTCCCTCCCTCCTGCTTTTCTTTATAACAGTTATAGCTACCTGAAAGAATATATTTCTTTTTTATTTACCCATTTACTACCTATTTCCTCCCTAGAAAGTTAAGTTTCATGAAAGCAAAGAAAATAAGCACTAAGTGAACAGTTGCCAAATAACTTCATATCCCCTAGTAACATCTCAATTTTACAAATGCAAAAATTGAAGAGTGAGTTGGGTGTGGCAGCACACACCTGTAATCCCAGTATTTGGGAGGCTGACACAAGAGGATCACAGATTCAAGGACACCCTGAACAACAACATAGTGAGAGACTCTCAGTAACCTAGCAAGATGCTATTTTAAAATAAAAAAATAAAATAGGGCTGGGGGTGTGGATCAGAGGTAGAACATCCATGGGTTCAACCCCCCCCCACACACACACAACCTGAAAAATGGAGATTTTAAGTAATTTTACCTAAGATAACAAAAACTAGTAAGTGGTAAAGGTGGATTTGAACCCAGGTATATGGAGCCTATGCTCTAAGAAATTTCCAGGACTGGTCCAAGATAACAGGCCATCTTGAAGCATTAAAACTGGCAATTTCCATAGCACAAAGGTTTCTATTGTACGTCTCAAGTTTTTTTTTTCACCAAAGTACACCAATTACACAAAAATCTCTCAACAATTCTCCAGAATCTAGATAAGGAACAGGATGCTATAGCAGTCTACTGTAAGCAGGGAAATTTCTTGGTATGTTTTTACATATTCTCTTAAATACAAACAAGTTTTGCACTCTACTCCATCACATATTTGTTATATAAGAAAAATATAAAGTGCTACCTCTCCACAAATAAAAATTATTCATCAGGTAGACATGCTATATGCATATACATATAGCAGTTTGATAAGCATGGTCATATAACATACTAATTTGACAGCAACCTTTCTTTATCATCTATGAAAGTAGTCAAAATAAAAGTAACCAACTAAAATCTTCTGCTTCACTTTTTTTTTTTTGGTGGTGGTGGTGGTACTGGACATGGAACCCAGGGGCATTTTACCTCCGAGCTTTTAATAAAAAAGACCTATTTTATTCTTTTTTTTTGGAAACAGGGTCTCACTAAGTTGAGATGGCCTCACTGAGCTGCTGAGGCTGGTCTTGAGCTTGCAATCCTCCTGTCTCAGCCTCCCAAGTATTGAGATTACAAGCATGCGCCACCACACTCAGATTGTGCTTCACTTTTAAAGGCCTATGTCTTTATGTGAAAAAGTATGGGCTTTAAAAAAAAATCTTAGCCAGAATCCAACTACTTGGGAGGCTGAGACAGGAAGATCACAGGTTCAAGGTCAACTTCAGTGACTTAAGTGAGAATCTCAGCAACTTAGCAAGACCCTATTATAAAATAAAAAATAAAAAGGGCTAGGGGTGTAGCTTGGAGATAGAATGTCCCTGGGTTCAATCCACAAGAGCACCACCCCCACCTTCCCTAAAAAGCTTAAGAAAAACTAAAAGCAAAGCCGGGCGTGGTGGCGCATGCTTGTAATCCCAGCATTCGGGAGGCTGAGACCAGAGGATCTGGGTTCGCTCGCGGCCAGCCTCAGCTACCTAGTGAGGCACTCCACAACTTGGTGAGACTCGGTTTCAAAATAAAGAATAAAAAAATAGGGCTGGGGGTGTAGCTCAGAGGTAGAATGCCCCTGAGTTCAATCCCCAGTACTGCAAAAAACAAAACAAAAAAAAAAAAAAAAGAAAAATTAAAAGCAAATTATATTGCAAGTTACAATATATTAAAGGTTAATCTTATCCCATATTCATGATAGAAGGTCCCAACTACTATATGATTTAATGCTACATAAAATAGTACTATAGGCTACTTAATAACTCTTTCCTAATATAATATACAGCTATTCTTGCTATTCTCAATCATAAAAAAAAATAAAAGAATACCAGGCCTGGGGGCATAGCTTACTGGTAGGGCTCTTGCCTAGCATGATCAAGACTCTGGGTTGGGTTCCCAGCACAGCAAAAAAAAGAAAAATACAATACCTACTATATATTTTCATGAAAAGTATGGCATACACAGCCACATTCACAGAAAAATCAATTAAATTATATTTTAAAAATTGCCTTTAGCTATTTGACTCCTACCTTAAGAATAAAAATGCAATTTATAACTAAGATTTCTTTAGTCACAAGTTATAGCCCCCCCATTTGTGAAAAATTTTAAAAAACCAAACTGCTGCAGAAAAGGAAAAATCCAGAAGGCAGTACAGACAACCATCTGAGCTTATGAGTCATTGGTCCCTTCCCCCCTCCCCCCACAGGCCCTGCAGAACACCACAGTGGCAAATAACACCAGAGGCCTACTTATTTTTCCCTTCCATTTTATAAGGTGACTCCAAATTGCTACCAGTTAATACACTCAATACCTAGTAATTCAATTATTCCAGAAATAATTATTTTTACTACCAGACTTTGTGTAGGGGAGTGGGGGAAGAGGGGGACTGGGGAAGAAACCAGGGGCATTCTACCTCTGAGATACACCTCCAGCCCTATTTTATTTTTATTTTGAAACAGAGTCTCTTTAGGTTGATAATTCGCTACATTGCTGAGGCTGTACTCCAACCTGCAGTCCCCCTGTTTCAGCTTCCCAAGTTCTGGGATTACAAGCATGTGCCACCAGGCCTGGCTCCAAGCTTATCATGGTAATTCCAGTTTCCTTGCAGTATTTATTCACATATAAAATCTTGGATGATTTTATTGACAATGAAGTGCTGTTTTAACGTAACACTTGAAAAAGAACATTCTAATTCATTAGTGACTATCTTTGGAAACCATAGATTCTTTTTGAAAAGATGAAGAATCCAGCAGGTTACAATCAAATACTTACTGCTTTTTTTTTTGCGGTACTGGGGATGGAACCCTGGGGCATTCTACCTTCGAGCTACACCCCCAGCCCTATTTTTTATTCTTTATTTTGAAACAGGGTCTAAGTTGCGGAGGGCCTCACTAAGTGGCTAAGGCTGGCCACTATCTTGGATCCTCCTGTCTCAGCCTCCCAGTACTGGGATTACAAGAGTGTGCCACCAGGCCCGACTCAAATACTTATTTTCTCTTATTATTTTAATTGTACAAATGTATGGGGTACAATATACACATATATGATGTGTGATGATCAAGTCAGGGTAGTTATTTTCATATACAATTTATCAGAGAAAGAGATTCTAAATCTTAGTAATTTTATGTTGCTCAAAAATGTATAGAAAAAGTAGAATTCCAGCTAATGATATTACATTATATTTATATAATAGCGTAAGCCATTTATTTTGTGAAGCACTTTCCCATTCGTTTTTATTTAATCCACTTACCTAGCAGGCCTATTAAAAGGTTTATGAGGCAGATATAGTTCACCATGTGTATCTGGTATCTAGTTTCCCCTTTTTTCTGTACCAATCACACCCGGACCTGGTTCAAATTTTCGTAAGCCTATCATGGTAATTCCAGTTCCCTTGCCAATGAGTAGTTTGGAAATAAGCATGCTTGATAATCATCCTTATTCTGACCAATAAGAGATAAGGCAAAATCTTTGGGGGGCTCCTGAGAATTTCTTTGCCCTTACAAAAAACTTCAACTAAGTTGAGAGTGGTGGCACATACCTGAAACCTCATCTACTCAGGAAGCTGAAACAAGAGGATTGGGAGTTTGAGGCCAGGCGGGGCATCAAAGGGAGATCCCTTCAGTGACCCCACCAAGTACATGCTATGAGAACCAACTCTCTCCCCTGGGATTTGGTCATCAGTATGGGAAATCTGGAACTGTGGCTATCATTTTGGAACTTTGAAGAAAGCAGGCAAGCTACTTTGCTAAAAATGACAAAAAGCATCTGGGTCCTTGTTGCCTTTATTGGCCCACCAAATTAACCAACATAACAAGAAAGGAAAGAATTTTAAGAGTAAATATTTTATATATATAGGTATATATATACATACACACATATATACATACACAAACAACTCATAGTGCTACTTTAAAAAATGAATAGATGAAGAGGTTAAGATTAAAGGCAAACATAAGGTCATTAGTGAAATAGTTTACAATTACTAAAAATTTTAAGGAAATATGGAGTCAATTGAAATGTAGAGAACAGCAAAAGCAGATGGCAAAATAGGCTAATAGAATCAAGAAAAATGTATTCCTGAATAAAATTTTTTGAGGAATGTTACAGCAGATGGTTCTTCAACCTTCATGGCATTTTAGCACAGCAATGGCTATCTGCTTTTGGATATACGTTCATGAAATAAACTGCTTAGGAAGTGACTACCATTTTTTTTTTTAATGTAAGTAATCATATATGAGAATTATCCTTTTAAAAGTAGTCAGTTCGGGAGGCTGAGACCGGAGGATCCGGGTTCGCGGCCAGCCTCAGCTACCTAGTGAGGCACTCTGCAACTTAGTGAGACTCGGTTTCAAAATAAAAAAAATAAAAAATAGGGCTGGGGGTATAGCTCGGAGGTAGATTGCCCCTGAGTTCAATCCCCAGTACCGCAAAAAAAAAAAAAAAAAAAGTAGTCAGCCTAGAAGGCAGGCATGGTGGTGCATACCTGTAATACCAGTACTTGGGTGGCTGAGACAGGAGGATCTCAGGCTCAAGGACAGCCTCAACATTGTAGCAAGATCCTCCTCAACCTAGCAAGATGCTGTTTCAAAACAAAAAATAAAAAGGGCTGGGTGTGTAGCTCAGCAGTAGAATGCCCCTGGGTTCAATCCCCAGTATTAATAAAAACAAACAAAAAAAGTAGCTTACAAATTGTAAAGCTAATTATTATTAAAAAAAAAAAAAA
>PVLC010023896.1:0-19706 GCA_004027655.1 Graphiurus murinus | reverse complement strand
TTTATTTTGAAACCGAGTCTCACTAAGTTGCGGAGTGCCTCACTAGGTAGCTGAGGCTGGCCGCGAACCCGGATCCTCCGGTCTCAGCCTCCCGAATGCTGGGATTACAAGCGTGCGCCACCACGCCCGGCTATTTTTTTATTCTTTATTTTGAAACCGGGTCTCACTAAGTTGCGGAGTGCCTCACTAGGTAGCTGAGGCTGGCCGTGAACCCGGATCCTCTGGTCTCAGCCTCCCGAATGCTGGGATTACAAGCGTGCGCCACCACGCCCGGCCGTCTTGGTGCAAAATTTAAGGGGTGCCAAATATTGGCAGTCAAGATCCATACAACAGAGTAAGTCTTACTGATTTTTCCTTTCCCTCAGGCTCCAGTGTGGCTGGGCACAGCATAGTTGCTGCTGTTCCTGTCGTTTCTGTTTTTTTTTTTTTTAACTTTTTAAAATGGTTTTGCATTGACCCCCTCCCCCCTAGCCCTGGCCCCAGTGCTGAGGATAGAATCCATGGCCTTGTGAATGGGAAGCAAGTGCTTTACCACTGAGCTATATCCCGGCTCTGCATTGATTGTGATTTTCAGAACTACAATGTGAAATATTGGTCTTGGTTACTCAATTTTTTGGCTTCCTCTAAGTGCCGTGGCCCAGTCTGAGTCCCTCATGTTACCCTCAGTCGAGCCCTCTACCCCAGGCCTGGGAAAGTCTGCCCACAGGGGCTCTGTTGGAACTTTCCAACCATTTTGTGAGAACCACAAAAGGGTATTTCTGGTACTTGGGGGGCTGAGACAGGAGGATCACAGGTTTGATGCTCGCCTCAGCAACTTAGCAAGACTCTCCTCAACTAAGTGAGACCCTGTTTCCAAATAAAAAATAAAGGAGCTGGGTGTGGTGGTGCATGCCTGTAATCCCAGTACCTGGGAGGCTGAGACAGGAGGATCACAGATTGGAGGCCAGACTCAGGAACCTAATGAGACTTTCATTAACCTAGTAAGACCCTGTTTCAAAACAACACAGCCGCCGGGCATGGTGGCGCGTGCTTGTAATCCCAGCATTACAGCATTCGGGAGGCTGAGACCGTAGGATCCGGGTTCGATGCCAGCCTCAGCTACCTAGTGAGGCATTCCGCAACTTAGTGAGACCCTGTTTCAAAATAAAGAATAAAAAGTAGGGCTGGGGGTATAGCTCAGAGGTAGAACTACCCTGAGTTTAATCCCCAGTACCGCAAAACAAACAAACAAAAAAACAGCCAGGTATGGTGGCGCCTGCTTATAATCCTAGTACTTGGGAAGCTGAGAGAGAGAGAAGGAATGCAGGTTTGAGGACAGCCTCAGCAAGTAGTAAGACTCTCATCAATCTAGTGAAAATAAAATAGGGCTGATGGTGTAGTTCAGCGGTATAATGCCTCTGGAGTCAATCCACAGTGCAAAAAAAAAAAAAAAAAAAAAAAAAAAAAAAAAAAAAAAAAAAAAAAAAAAAAAAAAAAAAAAAAAAAAAAAAAAAAAAAAAAAAAAAAAAAAAAAAAACAGAAAAAAAAAAAACCTACAAAGGTCTGGGGGTGGAGCTCAGAGGTAGAATGCCCCTGGGTTTACTTGGCAGTATCACAAAATAAATACATTTTAGAAATAAAACTAAGAATAGGGCTAGGGCTCTAGCTTGGAGGTAGAATGCCCCTGGGTTCAATACCCCCTCCCCACCTCCAACATACACAAAGGGTATTTCTGTCCTGGTCAGAGTCTACATCAACTAGGGGGTAACTTTTCTTTGTGTGTGTGTGTGTGTGTGTGTGTGTGTGTGTGTGTGTGTGTATGTGGTACTGGGGATTGAATCCAGGGTCATTCTACCTCCGAGCTACCCCCGGTCCTATTTTTTATTCTTTATTTTGAAACAGGGTCTCACTAAATTGTGGAGAGCCTCACTAAGTGGCTGAGGCTGGCTGCGAACCCAGATCCTCCTATCTCAGCCTCCCAAGTACTGGGATTACAAGCTTGGGCCACCATGCCTGGTTTATGGGGTAACTTTTCACTCATCCTCCTCCACCCCACTGTAGCATTTTTTTTTTTCCTGACGCACAAATAGTTAAAATGAAGTCAGGTGCAGTGGCCTCAGCAACTTAAGAGACTCGAATTTGGGGGGAAAAAAGGGGTTGGGGTGTAGTTCTGTCTACATGCACTTGTCTAGCATGCACGAGACCTTGACTTTGATCCCCAGTACTGCAAAATAAAAGAGTTTTGCTGGGTGCCGTGGTGCACACCTATAATCCCAGTACTTGGGATGCTGAAACAGGAGGATCAAGGGCAGCATGCAATAACTTAGCAAGATCCAGTTTCAGAATAAAAAATAAAATAGGGCTGGTGATGTAGCTCAGAGGTAGAATGCCCCTGGGTTCAGTTTACATTAATACATAGACACACACACACACACACACACACACACACACACACACACGTGGGCTGGGGATTTTGTTCAGTGGTATAGGCTTGTCTAGCATACATGAGGTCTTGGGTTCCATTCCCAATACTGCAAATAAATAATTAAAGCCAGGTTGTGATGGTGCACGCCTGTAATCCCAGTACTTGGGAGAACGAGACAGGAGGATCACAGGCTCACAGCCAGTCTCAGCAATTATATTTATTTATTTATTTATTTACTTATTTATTTACTTATTTATTTTGCGGTACTGGAGATTGAACCCAGGGGCATTCTACCTCCAAGCTACATACCCAGCCCTATTTTTTATTATTTATCTTTTTTGAAACAAGGTCTCACTAAGTTGCAGAAGTCCTCACTAAGTAGCTGAGGGCTGGCTGCAAACCTGCGATCCTCCTGTCTCAGCCTCCCAAGGACTGGGATTACAAGTGTGCGCCACCATGCCCGGCAGTCTCAGCAATTTAGAGAGACCCTGTTCCCAAATAAAAAAAAAAGAAAAAGGGCTAGGTTATAGCTTGGAGGCAGAATGCCCCTGGCTTCAATCCCAATTACCAAAATAAATAACTACATAATAAACAAATAATTAAAAGGCTTGAATAAATGTTAGCTGTAATTATTAATAACTATCAATAGTAATACTTTTCTACACCTGCATTGTTCAATAAGTGAGCCGCTCGTCACATGTTAAGCTAAAATTAAAGCATTTGAAGTCCTCAGCCACCTGGTTGGCCAGTGCAGATATTAGAACATTCCCATTAGCACAGGAAGTTCTGTTGGACAGGGGTGTTCTAGGGAATTCCTTGTAAGCCTTAATTCATCAAATTTCTTCTTTTGGTCAATTATGACATCTTAAGCATCACACGACTGAACAAGATTGTAATTTAGCTGTGGTCATAGTTTTCTAGTCAAACTGAAAGGATGGTCAAATTTGGTAACTTTAGGACTGTTGAGCATGATAATCGTATCCACATTCTGGCTGTTTTCTCCTTTTCACTCTTCACAGGTGGAGACCACACAATCACGTATCCTATATTACAAGCGATAGCAAAAAAGTAAGTCCAAAATGGCTTGGCCAGGCGCGATTTCGAAATTCAGACGGGAAGGAAGAGGTTTTTCTTTTTTGTGTGTGTGTGTGGGATACTGGGAATGGAACCACCCAGGGTCATTCCACCTCTCAGCTACACCCCCAGCCCTATTTTATTCTTTTATTTTGAAATAGGGTCGCACTAAGTGGTGGAGGCTGGCCATAAACCTGAGATCCTCCTGTCTCTGCCTCCCAAGTCCTGGGATTACAAGCGTGTGCCACCATGCCTGGCAAGAAGAGTTGTTTGCTGCTAGGTGGCACTGGGTGACTGCTGTGGGCTCAGGTCATTGTGGGGTGACAGGAAATTCCCAACTAAGTTTGATTCTGTGGACCAAAATGAAGGCCAGGCTCCAGATGTCTCTGTCAGTCACCAACTGGACGCCAAGACAATTTATTATTAACACCTCCAGCCTCCACCCTCCTTGCCCCAGATCTGCTGTGGAATGTGTGCTCAGCATTTCCAACTGGACTGGTTTTGAAAGATGAGCCCCTAGTGAAATGTACAACCCTGTTGACTTCAGTTTCTGTTTTGCTTCGAGGGCCAAATACAAATTTTTTTTTTTTTTGCATTGGAGATTGAACCCAGTAGCATTCTACCTCTTGGCTACACTCCTAAGTCTTTCTTTCTTTCTTCTTGGTACTAGGGGTTGAACCCAGGGGCATTCTACCTCTGAGCTAAATACCTAGCCCTTTTGTATATTTATTTATTTATTTGTGGTACTGGAGATTGAACCCAGGGGCACTCTATCTCCGAGCTACACCCCTAGACCTATTTCATTTTTTTTTTATTGATAATTTGAAAACTATAAGTCTAAATATAAATTTATTAGCATAACATAAAATATAGTAAGGATAAAATAGAATTATATTATGTAAATTATAAGACTAAAAGGTCTAATAAAACAATGTAGACAGAGAAAATTATATACACTGGTTTTATAAGAAATAACTACCTATTTCATTTTTATTTTTCACTTTATTTATTTTGGGGGGACGTTAGGGATTGAACTCAGAGGCATTCTACCTTTGAGCTACACCCCCAGCCCGATTTTATTTCTTATTTGGAAACAGGATCTCGCTAGTGATGCGAGTCTCACTGCGTGCTGAGGCTGTCCTCAAACTTTCGATCCTTCTGTTTCAGCCTCCCAAGTACAGGGATTACAGGAGTGTGCCACCATGCCTGGCCTTATTTTTATTTTGAAACAGTCTCACTAGGTTGATGAGAGTCTCACTAGGTTGCTGAGGCTGTCCTTGAACCTGTGATCCTCCTGTCTCAGCCTCCCAAGTTCTGGAATTATAAGCCTGCACCACTACATTGGATGCCAAATACAAATTTTGATGGGCACAGTAGTGTAGCTTGCTAAGAAATCCTATTTTTTTCCTGGGAGGGCCCCTCTCCCAGACAACAAGAAGACTGATGTGTATGTGTGTGTGTGTGTGTGTGTGTGTGTGTGTGAGACTAGGGATTGAACCCAGGGGCATTCTACCTCTGAGCCACACCCCCAGCCCTATTATATTTTTGTTTTTTATTTTATTTTTTTGGTATTGGGGATTGAATCCAGAGGCATTGTACCTCCAGGCTACACCCCCAGTCTGATTTTATTTCTTACTTGGAAACAGGATCTCACTAGGTTGCTGAGGGCCTGGCTAAATTGCTGAGGTTGGCTTTGAACCTGCAATCCTCCTGTCTTAGCCTCCCAAGTACTGGGATTACAAGAATGTGGCACCACACCTGGCATGCATATATATATTTGTTTGTGTACGGGGGTACTGAGTATTGAACCTAGGGGCATTCTAACTCTGAGCTACACCCCCAGACCTATTTCTTTTTTTTTTTTTTTTTTTGGTGGCAGCAGTGGGATCAGACCTATTTCTTATTCTTTATTTTGAAACAGGGTCTCACTAAGTTGTGGAGGGCCTCACTAAGTAGCTGAGGCTGGCGCTGAACCTGCAATCCTCCTAGCTCAGCCTCCCAAGTACTAGGATTACAAGCATGCACCACCATGCATGCTTATATTTTTATTTTGAAACAGGGTCTTGCTAGGTTGCTGAGAGTCTCACTACTAGCTGAAGCTGTCTTCAAACCTGCAGTCTTCCTAATGTCAGCCTCCCAAGTACTGGGATTCTAGGCGTGCATCGTCATACCTGGCTAGACTGATTTTTCAGTAGCGGAAGTCTACCAGGGATTGAGCAACTTTGGTTGACTCCATTGGAGAAAGAGACCGAAGGGCCTGGGCAGTGGTTGGCAGCCCAGAGTTGGTTTTGGGAAGGGCTCCTGGGCAGTGTTCTGGTTGGAGGTGGGTGGGAATGGGTTTTTTTCTCTGAACTGTGCTGGCCTCCCATGGGTTTGAATGCTTGTTCCTTTGGGTGGCCCTCGGGGGTGAATGGAGGCTGTGGAGAAGAGCTGGGTCAAAGCTTCCTGTTGGTGTCACAGCTGGAGAAAGGGTGGCCCTGGTTGGTTCAGCCTGCGGCCAAGCTCATCGGAGCCGGCGGGCTCTCATCCTCCGGGCCCTTCCGAGTGGAGCAATTCTGGGTGGCAGGTGCTGGGTGGCAGCCAAGTCACATGTCTGTTTTCTGCCTGACTTCTCTGAGTGTACTGCTCCTCTGAGAAGCTAAGTGAGCTGAAGACAGAAACCCAGTGCGGGGCAGGTAATTGATGCCGGGTCTCTGAACTGTCACCAAATCTTGGTGGCTGTGCTGGGTCCCACGGGGATGCCTGGCCTCTGAGCTGCCCTGTCATCCTCAGGCATGGCCCGGTGGGGCTGCTGCATGTGGACGCCCACATGGACACGGCTGACAAGGCCCTGGGGGAGAAGCTCTACCATGGGTCGCCCTTCCGCCGATGCATCGACGAGGGGCTCCTGGACTGTAAGCGGGTGGCGCAGATCGGTATCCGGGGCTCTTCCTCCATCTTGGATCCCTACAAGTACAGCCGGAGCCAGGTGACAGACTGAAAGCCCCTGCCCTCGCCCCGACATGCCTTGCTCTCCATTGCTCCCCAGAGGCCACAGTGGATCTGGCAAGGCCTTTAGTCATCAAGTTCAGAAAGGATAGAGCTGGGCGTGGTGGTGCAGGCCGGTAGTCCCCGTACTTGGGAGGCTGAGACAGGAGGGTTTCAGGTTTGAGGACAGCCTCAGCAACTTAGTGAGACTCTGTTTCAAAACAAAACAAAAGGATTGGGGTGTAGCTCAGAGGTAGAATGCCCCCCCTGGGTTCAACCCCCAGTAACACACACACACACACACACACACACACACACACACACACACACACACACACACAAAGTAGGGAGGAAAGGCTGATCAACTTCTGTCTGTTCCCAGCCCACAGGCTATTTCTTTGTGTGTGTGTGTGGGGGGGGGGGTACTGGGGATTGAACCCAGAGGCAGTCTACCTCCAAGTTATACCCTCAGCCAGTTTTTCTGTTTCTTATTTGGAAACAGGGTCTCGCTAAGTTCTGAGGCTAGTTTCAAACTTCTGACTCTACCTCCTTACCTCACCTGTAAAACGGGGACCCTGGTTTCTCCTGTGGAGACTGAGGGTCAAACGACCTTGGCCTTGACCTCTGGCTCTGGGGTTGCTCCCTCCTCAGGGCTTCCGGGTGGTGCTGGCTGAAGACTGCTGGATGAAGTCCCTGGTTCCTCTGATGGCCGAGGTCAGGCAGCAGATGGGAGGCAAGCCCCTCTACATCAGCTTTGATATTGACGCCTTGGATCCCGCCTACGCCCCGGGGACAGGGACACCTGAAATCGCTGGCCTCACCCCTAGTCAGGTAAGGAGGCTCCTCCAAGGGAGGGTCCTGGGGGACTTAAGAGCCCCTTCTCCTAGGACTTGTAATGAGTCTTCAGGACTTGTAATGAGTTTTGAGGAATCAAAATAGGAATTTTTAAAAAATGGTGCTGGGGATTGAACCTAAGGGCATTCTACCTCCGAGCTACACTCCCAGCCCTTCTAATTTGTGGTTTTTGAAACAGGGTCTTCCTAGGTTGCTGAGAGTCTTGCTAATTTGCTGAGGCTGTTCTCAAACCTGCGATCCTCCTGTCTCAACCTCCCAATGACTGGGACTACAGGGTGTGCCACCATGCCTGGCTCTTATTTTTTTATTTTGAGACTGGGTCTTGCTAAATCGCCCACGCTGGCCTCAAACTTGTGATCCTCCTGCTTCAGCTTCCTGAGCAGCTGGGATCACAGGCATGTGCCACCGTGCCTGGCGCATCAGAGGGATTTCTGAAACACAGTCCTCAGCCATCTGCTTATCATCTTTCTGGGCTTTCTGCCCGCAGAATAGAAATACTTTCAGACAAGTGCCTTCCTGCCGCCCCCCTGGCTTGTCCTGTCCTCGGCCACATCTGACTGTCCGCACATCTCCCACACCAGGGCCTTTCTCTCTGCCTGGAGTGCTCTTCCTCTGCTCAACTACTTGGGCAAACCCTTGAACTGGTTCCTCCAACTGGGGGCGCTGTGCCCCACATCTCCAGGCTGCTGCTTGTGCTATTCTGGGTTTCTTTTCTCCAAGGCCTTAATACATGCCGTGGAACCTCCTGGATTGCCCGTCTCCATCCGGCAGTTCCTTAGTTATTTGCATCTCTGGGAGGCTCCCCCCCTCCCCTACCCATCGCGACTGCAGTTGATAAATGTTTATCGAGGGAAAGCAGCGGTTCTCAGCCAACACGTTTATCGAGGGTGGGCGCATGTTGGGAGCAACCCATGAAAGTCTCTCTAGGGTTCCGTTGCGTGGTAAATGACGGCTACCTGGGTGGCCTGGTTTTTATCTTCAACAGGCTCTGGAGATCATCCGGGGCTGCCAGGGCCTGAACGTGGTGGGCTGTGATCTCGTGGAAGTGTCGCCGCTGTATGATCTTTCTGGTAAGTGAGCAGGAAGACGACGATCCGCAGCGGCGGCTAGTTTAAGTTGTTTCTTCCAGTAACATGTAGGAAGCGGAAGCCAGGCATGGTGGTGCACGCCTGTAATCCCAGTATTTGGGCTGAGACAGGAGGATCACAGGTTCGAGACCAGCTTCAGCAACTGGGAGTGTAGCTCAGTGGTAGAACAACACCCCTTGGTTTAATCCCTAGTACCACAAAATAAATAAATAAGAAACATAGTATATACCACTTAGTATAGATTTTCTTTCTTTTTTTTTTTTTGAACCTGGGATTGAACTCAGGGGTATTCTACCTCTAAACTACAACCCCCCATTTCATTTTTTATTTGGAAACAAGGTCTCACTAAATTGCTGAGTCTTAGAATCTGTGAGCCTCCTGTCTCAGCCTCCCAAATACTGAGATAACAGGCTTGTGCGACCATACCCAGCATAGCTTTCCTTTGGGGGAAAAAAAAAATCTGTTGAGCTGGGCATAGTGGCGCACATTTGTAATCCCAGTATGTGGGAGGCTGAGACAGGAGATCGCAGGTTTGCCGCCAGCCTCAGCTACTTAGTGAGGCCCTCCGCACAGGTGGTGGGGGCAGCCCGGACTGAGTGTGGACATCAGGGGTCTGGGAAGGAAGCCTGAAGGGCAGAGGGCTGCGGGGTCCGAGGCTGCTGGGCATAGGTGTCGGAGCGGGAGGCGGTGGTGTGCGCGTGTGTGCGCATGCGCCCGTGCATGCGGTACTCAGGATGGGTTTTGCTCCTCGGTAGGCAACACGGCCCTCCTGGCGGCCAACTTGCTGTTTGAGATGCTGTGTGTTCTCCCCAAAGTGACAACCGCCTGAGTCCTGTGCTCTTCAAGACGAAACTGACTGCACCACTGACAGATCCTCAAGAATGTACGAGCAAGCAGTCTGAGAACCAGAGTTTATGCTAATAAAGCCTTCAGCTAAAAGTGTCACTGGCGGCTGTATGATAAGGACATTCGGGACTCCAACCAAATAGCTAACATTTCTAAGGGTTTGAATAGACTTAAAAATAAACGAGGCACTTACACTGCTTGGATCTTTTTTCCTTTGATGAAAGATGGAGGAGGATAAGGGGAAGTGGATGGAGAGTTTCACTCAAGGTTATTTAAAAATCGGAGGAATGAAATAAAAATAACCTGAAATAATACTGTATAAATATCCCATCTATCTTTTTCCTTCTTTTCCTCCATCTTCCCTTTTCCCTCCCTCTCTTCTTCCTTTTTTTTTTTTTTTGGTTTTTGAGGTACTGGGGATTGAACCCAAGGGCATTCTACCTCCGACCTACACCCCCAGTTCTATTTTTTTTTTTCAGTACTGGGGACTGAACCCAGGGGCATTCTACCCTCAAGCTCCAACCCCAGTCCTATTTTTTATTCTTTATTTTGAAACAGGGTCTCACTAAGTTGCGGAGGGCCTCACTAGGTAGCTGAGGATGGCCTCAAACCCAGATCCTCCAGTCTCAGCCTCCCAAGTACTGGGATTACAAGCGTGCACCACCTCCAGTCCTATTTTTTTATTCTTTATTTTGGAACAGGGTCTCCCTAAGTTGCTGAGAGCCTCACTAAGTAAAAGCTGGCCTTGAACCCGGATCCTCCAGCGGTGTTAGCCTCCCAAGTACTGGGATTACAAGAAGTATGCCACCACACCCAGCCCTTTCTTTTTGTGGCACTGGGGATTGAACTCAGGGCATTCTACTTCCAAGCTACATCCAGTCCTATTTTATTCTTGTTTTGAAACAGGGTCTAAGTTGCTGAGAGCCTCACTAAATTGCTGAGGCTGGTCTTGAACCTGTGATCCTCCTGTCTCAGTCTCCCAAGTACTGGGATTACAGGTGTGCACCACCACACCTGGCTCTGTAGTTTTTTTTTTCTCTTTTTTTGTGGTACTGAGGATTGAATCCAGGGGCATATTCTACTTCTGAGCTACATCTCCAGCCCTATTTTTTTTTTTATTCTTTATTTTGAAACAGGGCCTCACTAAGTTGCAGAGGGCCTAAGTAGTTGAGGCTAGCTGTGAACCTGTGATCCTCCTGTCTCAGCCTCCCACATACTGGGATTACAGGTGTGCATCACCATGCCTGGCTCTGTATTTCTATAGTATTTATAAAATAAATCTCTTCCTTTGAGGAGCTTAGAATTGTTTCTTGGTTTTAGGACCACTGTGAACATAAATAATTTGAAGGAAAATAACATGCAGGTCCTAATAAGGAAACTTCCCGCTAGAAGCCCAAGAGGGTGCATCAAATGTCTTCTATCCCAGATAATATCTGCTGAGTGAACCTCTAGTCTATTCCCTGCAAGACTGTTTTGCATTAGCCACTCTTTCAGTTGACACACCCTCTATGATAGCGATTCCCGGAATCTGCTGTGAAGTTGTGCTGATCGTAAGCTTGCGTTGAGTTACAGGCAAATGCAATTTTGTGATCGAATCATCTTGCAATGCAAGAGCTACCCACAGTCATCACACATTAAAATAGTTTATTTTTTTCCAGTCTGTAGTATTCTTAAAATAATATCAGCTTCAGTGCCTGTTCACAATACAAAAAAAAGAAAAACAAACAAAAAAAAAGAAAACAAAAAAACTGAAAAACAAAACCAAAAACCCCTAAAACATAAAGACACAACTTTTCAAATAAGTTATTTGTTCCTAAGAGTATCAAAAGTGCAAAATATCCACCTTCTTCTCAGATGTGCCTCCCAAGTACAAGCATCTCAAACTGAACAGATTCAGCAGCTGCCACGCTACATATTTCTTCAAGGGACGATGTCATAGGTTCAAATGTGAACTACATTTCATTCATAAAATGTTTTGTATCTTTTTTTAAAAAATAATTTGGGTGCTAGGGATGGAATTCAGGGTCTCGTGCATGATCGGCAAGCCAACTACCACTGAGCTTCACCTCCAGCCTTTGTATTGGCTTCTGAGGAATCCTATTTTGTTTGTGTACGGTATTGGGGATGGAGCCCAAGGGCATTCTACCTCTGAGCTACACCCCCGGCCCTATTTTATTCTTTTAGTTTGAAACAGGGTCTAAGTTGCTGACACTGGCCGTGAACCTGTGATCCTCCAGTCTCAGCCTCCCAAGTACTGGGATTACAAGCGTGCGCCACCACACCTGGCTAAGGAATTCTATTTTAGAAGGAGGAAAAAACCCAAGGCTGAGTCTGTGCTTCCAATTCCTCCGCCTAACCAAGGCGAATCACTCACAGGGCAGCAGTCACATTGCTTTTCCTTTTACATCAGGAAAACACTTTTGCACCAATGGCAGCTGCAGATTGGTCAGGAGAGTAAAAAATAAAGGCTATGAGTAGGGAGAAGCTAGGAACAAGGAGAGTAACCTATCTGAAAACGACGACCGAGCTCTCTGGGACGGTGGGTGGAGGCAGGGAGGCCAGGCACCCACTGGAAGGGAGGATAGTCCTGCTCACTGAAAGGTCGGGGCTGACCACCTCAGTGTCAGACAAGTCGTGCAACTGATACCTGAGCAACAAGAAAAGTAGTTTTGAAACTTTGTGTGAATTCTACAAAGACTTGTTTTAGGCTAGTTTTCACTCAATCTACTAAACATGGTGCATAGTCTATATCAACCGGAAACACCCACCTCTTAAAACATCGGTGCTGATAATTGAAGACTAGGGGATTACAACCCAAACCAGGTCCTTCATGATTACAGACATCAGAATGAGAGGTGGCATTGGCTGAGCATGACAACGGCTCATACATTTGACACGAAATAAACACATTCAGGGAAATAACATCAAGAGGAAAGGAGTGCAGGCTCACGGATAAGGTGCAACCTGAAACCCAAGCTCCCTAGGGTGCTCTTGGGGCGTGGCCACTTCGACTGCCCCCAAGTAGATCTGTAGGACTTTTGGACTAAAATGTTTCCCAGGAATATTGTCAATTCTACCACCACTTTCCTTTTCTAAAGCAAATGGAAGGCGCTTTTCTTTTTTTTTTTTTTTTTGTGGTGCTGAGGATTCAACTTGGGGCATTCTACCTCTGAGCTACATCTCTAGCCCTTTTTATTTTTTGTTTGGAAACAGGATCTTGCTAGGTTGAGAGTCTTGCTATTTTGCTGAGGCTGGCCTCCAACCTGCAACCCTCCTGTCTCAACCTCCCAAGTACTGGGATTACAGGCATGCACCACCAAGCCTGGCTGGTGCTTTTCTTTTTTTTTTTTTTGTGGTACTGGGAATTGAACTCAGGGGCATTCTACCTCCGAGCTATACCCCCAGCCCTATTTTTTATTCTTTGTTTTGAAACAGGGCCTCAATAAGTTGCAAAGTGCCTCACTAGGTAGCTGAGGCTGGCCGCGAACCCGGATCCTCCGGTCTCAGCCTCCCGAATGCTGGGATTATAAGCGTGCGCCACCACGCCCGGCCTGCTTTTCATTTTAATGATACAAAATTTTCAAAAGTGAACACATGTAGGGAGTTTTGGCTTTCAGAAATTAAAGTCGTAAATTTCATTAGTAGCAGAAATTAAAAATAAAAAGCTATCATTGAACAAAAACACTACTGCATATGAGCAACTGGGCCATAACCCCACCCCCAATAATTTAGAGGACTAGTTTATCAAGAAGCCAATGAATTCCTTGATTTTTTCTTTTGTACTGGGGAACCCAGGGGCATTCTACCTCTGAGCTACATCCTCAGCCCTATTTTTAAGTCTTTATTATTTTGAAACAGGGTCTATGTTGCAGAGGGCCTCACTAAGTAGCTGAAGCTGACCTTGAACCTGCGATCCTGTCTCAGCCTCCCAAGTACTCGGGTTACAAGTGTGCGCCATCACGCCTGGCTATTCTTTGACTTTTCTTTTCTTTTTTTTTTTTTTTGCAGTACTGGGGATTGAACTCAGGGGCGTTCTACCTCTGAGCTATACCCCCAGCCCTATTTTTTATTCTTTATTTTGAAACCAGGTCTCACTAAGTTGCCGAGTGCCTCACTGGGTAGCTGAGACTGGCCTCCAACCCGGATCCTCTGGTCTCAGCCTCCCAAATGCTGGGATTACAAGCATGCACCACCACGCCCGGCTCCTTGACTTTTCTAACTGGGCCAGGTGCCATGAGATACAGTGTCCAGAGCAAGCATCCATTTCCAGGGGGTCATGTGGAAAAATGAAGCCTGGCAGTGATTTCTTTATTTTTTAATAAAGCTAAAGACTCCATGAAAACTACAGGAATTCCTGGGCTCAAATAATTTACTACTTTCCCCTGTAGCTCAACGCTTCAGTTATTCAGGATCCAAGTGGCTTAGTTTAAAGCAATTATAATTAAAGAAATACTCAGTAAACATCCCATCCCTGATTTTCGCCCTTCACTCTACAGAAGAGCATTTTCTTTGACAGTAGAACAGACCACTCGTGGAAGCTGTCTAGATTCCCTGGTGGCTTGGCCCTAAAAACAAAGGGCACGCCCTTAAAGGGGCTGTGTGACCCGGCCCAGAGCCTGTGGTCCAGGGAGAGCGGCCAGTCGGGGGCTGCTGGTCAGTCTGGCCCTGACCCCTGTGACGCGGCACTAAGGGGCGAATGAAACCATGGTTCCGGCCAGGAGCGGAAAGTGAGCTGTTTGCAAACTGAGAGTCTAGAACGAGCCCCGGCTCACTCGTCAGCAGGATGTGAGGATGCAGCGTTTTGGGGGTAACGACGTACAGACGTAACTGTTGAGCGTTTAAGCTCCTCGCTCCACACAAAGGTGCCGGTGGTGTTTTGCTAGACACACCCCGGGAGTGAAGAGGCTCTTCTGCCTGGCTCCTGGCAGGCACGAATAATTTGCCTACTGGCTCTATAGCAGCTTATCTACGTTCAGAGAACAAGTTTACAAGTTATGGCTCCTAATATCCATACCCTAGAATTGACAGAGGCAGAAAGGCATCAGAGCACATTCAGGTCAACGGCTCGGTCATCACAGCGCTTCTTGCCGGGCAGCCCCCTCCCCTGGATACCGGGACCAGCTGCCCACCGAGGACCGGGGAGCTGCGCCGCTCCGGTCGCCGCCTGGCCCTCCCTTCCCTTGGCTTGGGAGGAAAACCAAACTCATATACAGAACCCTGCTCAGGCCTTTCCTTCCAAAACCATGGCTGGCAAACTGTTGTGGGAGATACCCCCAAAATACACTTTCCCCCAGGACCGCCATTCCGCGTAAGATCGCTAGACCAGGCCTCTCCTGAGGAGCAGGGCCCGGAGGCCGAGGGCTGGGCAGCGCCGAGAGCATGCGCCTTGGCAGAAGCACGGTGGGGCGGGGCAGGGCCTGGGGGCCTGAGGGTGAACAAGCGGTGAAGGGCCAGGTGAAGGGCCGGCAGAGCGGCAGGAAGGCTGGCGAGGTCTGCCTAGCTGCGGCTCAGGGCCGAGCTCTGTTCCTCTAGTGTAGGGGACAGACAGGGAAGGCGGAGTGAGACTTTGACGGTGTGACGAGGAGGACTGAGCAGCCTATTTAAAATAGTGCGGCATTCAAATGAGGACGACCCAAAGGGACGTATTGTGATCTAGGGAATTCAAACCTGCGGGTTTCACTCCTAGGTGAGAACAGGATGAAGGATTCTTCCAGCCATTGTTCTACAAGAGTAATCTAAAATCTATACTCTGTTCATGGTGATCGTTTGAGTCCTGAAAATCCCTGTTCCTGGGGCATGTTAAAAACCAGAAGAGTTCCCGGCTCCTGCTGAAACCCTCAGTCTAGCTCTGGCCACGACGGGATGTAGAACCTCTGTAAGGACCCTTCCAGCAGGCGTTCCATCCACAAGGACAGCTTGCTCAGCTTGCCTTTGATGGGCTTGGGTCCCTGGCCGAAGGAAGACTTGCCCCGGGCCTCGCCCAGGTGGAGGGAAGAGTCGAGATCAGGGGACCCCAGGGCCTCCTCCTCTTCCACTGTCTTTTGGGGCTTGAAGAGGCAGAAGTATTTCTTATGGCCGTTCAGAGCCAGTACGTAACCCGTGTAGTCCCGTTCCATGAAATGCTTATCGTACTGGTTTGGGATTGGAGCTGCGTCTTGAGCAAATTCTAGCAAGTATTCAAGCCATTCCCTGTGTTTGTCCAGACTCAGGAAGGAGAAGTGTAGGGAGCTGCTCCTGCAAGAAGGACAGGAGGAGTCAGGGTATTTCGGACACATTTTTTTTGGGGGGGGTACTGAGTATTGAACCCAGGAGCACTGTACCTCCAAGCTATACCTCCAGCCCTCTTTCCTCCTGTCTCAGCCTCCCAAGTACTGAGATTACAGGTGTAATCCATCAGTCAGACTTGCAATGATCAAAAAAGGCCTTGTGAGCTGGGCGTGGTGGTGCATGCTTGAAATCCCAGCATTTGGGAGGCTGAGACCTGAGGATCTGGGTTCACGGCCAGCCTCAGCTACCTAGTGAGGCATTCTGCAACTTAGTGAGACCCTGTTTCAAAATAAAGAATAAAAAATAGGGCTGGGGTTGTAGCTTAGAGGTAGAATTCCCCTGAGTTCAACCCCTAGTACCACCAAAAAAAAAAAAAAAAAAAAAAAAAAAAAAAGGCCTTGTGTCACATGGGGCCCAACAGAGAAAAATGAAGGCTTTCTTTTTTTGTGGTACTAGGGATTGAACCCAGGGGCATTCTACCTCTGAGTTACACCTCCAGCCCTATTTTTTATTCTTTATTTTGAAACAGGGTCTCACTAAATTGTGGAAGGCCTGAGTAGCTGAGGCTGGCAGCAAACCCAGATCCTCCAGTCTCAGCCTCCCAGTACTGGGATTACAAGCGTGTGCCATCACGCCCGGCTAAAATGAAGGCTTCTGAGGGATCTGGGGCCTCTGTGACGGAAGCATCACTCCATTCATCCCCCCCATCCCCACTGCTGCACAGCTGCATGGGTTTCTGGAAAATACACATGGGCCAGCGAGCAGAAGGTTTTCTAAAAGGGCTCAGGGAGTAGCACTATGTTCAAAGTCTCTGTTCAAAACAGACAGAATATGAAAGGCAAGAGGAAGAAGAGGGTCCCCACGATGGCGTGGGTATCTGCTGGGAAGGACACGGCCAAGGTCTCCCTGCAGAGATGAGGCTCCACACGGCCAGAGAGGGAAGGGGCAGTGGTCCTTCAGTCTGTTTCCCAAAAGAACAACGCTTTCCCCTCTCCCTCCCTTCCTTATACTTGTGCGTGCACACACACACGCATGCACACATGCTTACCCAGTGAATGTGTAGACCTCCAAAGCAAATTTCTGTAGCAGGCTGGTCTTGGTGGAATTGGACAGGATGAGGACCACGTTCATGTGGCCTGGCCTCAGGCGTACCAAGTTGCTGGTGTATGTTACATCTGTGAGTTCAGTTACCTCTACGAAACCTTTTTTAGGAATCTTGCTGTGGAGAAATGCAGAGGAATTAATGTGTTATCAGGGCAGGGAGAATGCAGCTACTATAAAAAGGAAAAGTGTAGCCAGGTGTGGTGGCACACCTAGAATCTCAGTTCTTGGGGGGCTGAGACAGGAGGATTGCCGGTTCCAGGATGGCCTTAGCAACATAATGATTCTCAGTAACCTAGTGAAACCGTTTCAAAACAAAAAATAAAATAGGGCTGGGGCTGTAACTCGGAGGTAGAATGCTCCTGCGCTCAATCTCCAGCATCAAACAAAAACAAAAAAAATGCTGACTCTGACATGATGGCAGGACGGCATGAGCTGCACGAGGTAGGTGACCCTTGAGCTACAATAGCTCTTCTGTCTCGGTTTTTCAGCTGCTGCAGAAGCTGTTTTAGGTCAAGAGGAGGCAGCGATCAGTCTGTTTCAGAAAACCCAGTCCCTCACTGCTGCTGTGTGCCATTAACAATCAGTCACACCATCGACATGGCTGTGGATTACAGTGAGATTTCACTCTCAGCTTCTGGCTCAACCACCACCTCCTCAGTGTGCTTTGTATTTTTGGTGGTTCTGGAGATGGAACCCAGAGTCTTGTGCATGGTAGGCAAGAGCTCTACCACCGGGCTACACCCCCAGCCCTTTTTATTTTATTGATTTTTATGGTATTGGGAATTGAACCTAGGGGCATTCTACCTCTGAGTTATACTTCCAGCCCTTTATTGGTACTGGGGGTTGAGCCCAGGGCTTCACTTATGCCAGGCAAGCACTCTCTCTCTGAGCTAAATCTCAAATCTTTTTTATTTTGAAACAGGGTCTAAATTGCTGAGGCTGGCCTTGAACTTGTGATCCTCCTGTCTCGGCTTCCCAAGTACTGAGATTACAGGTGTTCACCTCCCACTCTCAGCTCCTTTGTAGTTTTAAAACAGGGTCTAAGTTGCCCAGGTTGGCCTTGAACTTGCAATCCTTTTGCCTCAGTCTCCCAGGTTGCTGGGATTACAGGTGTGTGCCACTGTGCCCATCCTGATGTACTTGTTTCCTGTCTTCATCATGAAGCCTGACTGAGAAACCCAAGGCTGTAAGGTAAGTGGGTCCTGCATCTAGATGCCTAGAGGGTATTAGTGAACAGCAGGCAGCAGGCATCGTTCACAATACAGGTTGAGAATACATCATCCACCAAAAGGCTTGGGACCAGAAGGGTTTCAGATTTCTTCGTTTTGGAATATCTGCCTATGCACAATGAGGTATCTTAGGGATGGGATCCAGGTCTAAACACGAAATCCAGTTATGTTTCCTATACGCTGTGTATACACAGCCTGAAGGTAATTTCATACGGTATTTTTGGTGCATGAATTCTGACTACAAACTGTTACATGATTTCTGGTGTGGAACTTTGTACTTGTGGTGTCATGTTGGTGCTCAAAACATTTCAGGATCTGGAGCGTCTCAGATTTTGTGTTTTTGAGGCAGGGATGCTCAACCTGTATTCACGTCTTACACACTCGGAGGTGCAGCTGAGCTCTGCTATATACACACATCCCGACTCTACGGGCTGCGTGGACTGTGGGTGGGCGCCAGGGCAGGCGATGTGACGTGTTAGACACCTGCTGTTTTCCTTGGTAAAGCTCGGCTCAGTCTTCCCGACCTTCTCAGGTACTTCCTCTTTATCTGGCGGGTGGGATTCTCGTTCATCATTCGAGTCGCTAAAGAAGGAAAGAGGAGTTTCATGAAAAAGGAGTGTGTACAACTTGGGGGTTTGGGATTCCCACGAGCGGCCCCAGGGGGTTTACCTGAAGGCCTGCACGATGACGGTGCCAAAGAGGATGAACAGGGCCGAGAAGAGCAGGGACAGGAGGGGCATCATTTCCCGCCTGAAACCAAGCACATAGCTGCATCAGGTCCTGCTGGGGTGCTGGGATGTTAGGTTTCTTCTCTCCAGCTGAGGAAGAAACAAATCCCCAGCCAAGAGGCTTTCACACCACACCTTGTACTAACAAGGCTGTTTGGTGGGGTGATGGTGGAGGGGGAGTGGAAATAGTTTCTTCTGCGCCCTAACTCATAGAGTGTTTATTTTAAAAGTCTGATTCTAGCCGGGCATGGTGGTGCACATTTGTAATCCCAGTACTTGGGAGGCTGAGACAAGAGGACTGCAGGTTCGAAGATAGCCTCAGCAAGTAGTAAGACGCTCATTAACCTTGTGAGACCCTGTTTCCAAAAAAAAAAAAAAAAAAAAAAAAAAAGGGACTGGGGGTGTTGGGGGTGTAGCTCAGAGGTAGATTCTAGGCTGCATGTGGTGGCGCATGCCTGTAATCTGTAATCCTGGTCTCAGAAATTTAGTGAAACCCTATTTCCAAGTTAAAAAATAAAGGGGGTGGGGTTGCTGGGAGTATAGCTCAGAGGTAAAATCTCCTAGGTTCAATCCTCAGTACCAAAAAAAAGTCTAATTTTGTATCTCAGTATGATACATTGTACTTTTTTTTGTATGTGTGTGGTACTGTGGATTGAATCCAGGGGTACTGTACCTCTGAGCTACACCCTCAGCCCTTATGTATTTATTTTTCATTTATTTATTTAATTTTGTAGTACTAGGGATTGAACTCAGAGACATTCTACCTTCAAGTTATACCCCCAGCCCAATTTTATTTCTTATTTGGAAACATGGTCTTGCTCAGTTGCCAAGGCTGGCTTCGAACCTGCGATCCGCCTGTTTTAGACTCTCAAGTACTGGGATTACAAGCATGTGTCACCATGCCAGGCTGCCCTTTTTATTCTGAAACAGAGTCTTAGCAGGATGTGGTGGTGCACACCTGTAATCCCAATACTTGGGAGGCTGAGACAGGAGGATCCCAAGGTTTGAACCTAGCCTTAGCAACTTAGTGAGACTCCCAGCAAGTTAGCGAATTACTGGTTTTTTTTTTTTTTTTTTTTTGCGGTACTGGGGATTGAACTCAGGGGCGTTCTACCTCTGAGGTATACCCCCAGCCCTATTTTTT
>PVLC010023895.1:0-25161 GCA_004027655.1 Graphiurus murinus | reverse complement strand
TTTTTTTTTTTTTTTTTTTTGCGGTACTAGGGATTGAACTCAGGGGCATTCTACCTCCGAGCTATACCCCCAGCCCTATTTTTTATTCTTTATTTTGAAACCGAGTCTCACTAAGTTGCAGAGTGCCTCACTAGGTAGCTGAGGCTGGCCGCGAACCCGGATCCTCCGGTCTCAGCCTCCCGAATGCTGGGATTACAAGTGTGCGCCACCACGCCCGGCCACACATAAATTTTTAACCAGGAGCTAGACTAATTAAACCCTTTATTATAAAATGTACTTGTTACCTAAACTTTACAGTCTTGTTTGTTGGATGTTAGTATAGCTACACCCATTTTCTTTTGGGTAGTGCTTATATGTTATAGCTTTTCCTGTCCTCTTAGTCCTCCTGTGTCCTTGTATATAAGATGTGTATCATATCCAGCATCTACTTGTGATGCCTCCAGTCTGACATTCTCAGCCTATGAATTGGAATATGTAGTCCGCTTATACTTACCACAATTACTGATACTTTGTTTATATCAGTTTTATACTTGTATATTACATTGCTATTTTCTGTGACTCACTTGTTTTACTCTTTCTTGCATTCTTCTGAATAATTATGTCATTCTCCTGCTGATTAACTTGTCAGCTATGTATTCTTTTGCTATTTTTATTGGTTATCCTAACAATTAAAACATGCATCCTCAACATTCTATTTTAAAGTTATGTAGTATAAAATAAGGTGATGTAATTGAAATTTTCATCCTCTGCTAATGGGCACATAAATTGAAAAACTGTCTAGCAGTATCTACTGAAGTTCAAGATACAATTCAGCAACTATACACACACTATAAATATATACAAGAGCTGGGCATTGTCACACACACTTGTAATCCTAGTACGTGGGAGGCTGAGACAGGAGGATCACAGGTTCACAGCCAGTCTCAGCTACTTAGTGAGATCCTGTTTCAAAATAAAGAATAAAAAAATAGAGCTGGGGGTATAGCTCAGAAACAGAATGCCCCTGGGTTTAATCCCCAGTTCTGAAAAAATTAATTTTTTAATATTTTTTCATATATATATATGAGAGAAAGAGAAAGAGGGAGAGAGAGATACATCTGTTGAGCAAATGACACTTGTCTACAATACTATGGCTCAAAGTGAAAACCCAAGATACTCATCAGGAAGAAATATTTGTGGTATATCCAAACAATGAAGTACACTATTATAATGCCGAGAATGAATTAACCTATAACATACATAAATAACAGAAAATAAGCCAAGATCCTCCCACCCAAACAACTACCAAAAAAAGGGAACCATCTGATTCAATTCATATACAAGTTTCAACACCAGGCAAGGCTATCTGCACTGCTCGATGAGTGAGCTCTGGAAGAAAGTGTGAAGGGCCTCCAGAGTGCTATGGATTTTTCTTTCCTGTTCTGAGTTACATGGGTAAGTTTTGCTTTGTGAAAAGTGAGCTGTGCATTTATGATTTGTGTGCCTTTCTGTATGAAGGACTCTTTACACAAAACATTTAATTTACAAATTAACTGACCACCTTTCCTCTAAAAATTTTAGGATAGTCTAATTCTACAGTTAAAGATTTTTTTTTTTTTTTTTTTTTTTTTTTTTTTTTTTGCGGTACTGGGGAGTGAACTCAGGAGCATTCTACCTCCGAGCTACACCCCCAGCCCTATTTTTTATTGTTTATTTTGAAACAGGATCTCACTAAGTTGCAGAGGGCCTCACTAGGTAGCTCAGGCTGGCCGCAAACCCAGATCCTCTGGTCTCAGCCTCCCAAATGCTGGGATTATAAGCGTGTACCACCACGCCTGGCTCAATTAAAGAATTTTAACATTGGTTGATAGAGTATTGAGAATTACCATTAGTTGAGGAGAAATGTATATTTTCAGTTTCCTTGAAAGCTACCCAGAAGTTCCTTAAATTTGACTCATTTTCCCATATATAAATCTTTTTTAGATGTTATTATGTTGATTATGATAAATTCCAATATTCAGATAAAATATATGCAAAATATCTTATAACTCAGAGCAAATTTTAGTTTGTATTCCTAATTTTAAAAGAAGAGGAAAGCAGGGTATAAAGGATAATTTGTAAGCTGGACCCTTTCATTGGAGCTGGGGTAGGAACATTTAGAGAGAAGAAGTGCATATTTCATCAAGAATTTCAGCTTCATCCTGAGATCTCTTTCCCGCCCCTCATAAAGAATAGCTGTGTGGAAGATCTACAGGTGGGCCAAAGGAAAAGGGGAAATGTGTGTGTGTGTGTGTGTGTGTGTGTGTGTGTGTGTGTGTATGTGTGTGTGTGTGTGTGTGTGTGTGTGTGTGTGTAATGAGTTGTAAGACACATTTCACACTGGTTTTAAAATATAATCATTTGGTCTCTCAGACTAAACAATTCGCTTACTGCAAATAGTACTTCACATTCAAAGTTCTCATTTCTAGCTCATGCACACCACCTAAATGGTATTATAGGCTCCTTGTACTGATAAAGCAATTGAGTTTCAGTTGATCAACACCATACAAGGATGAAGTGGGGCAAACTCACACAGATCTAGAAAAAGGTAAACAGAACAATGAATAAAGTGTCCTGTATAAAGCTTACAATGGGAAAATGGATAATTACTCCAAAATCCTTTTAAGATAGATTTTGTAAACATCTTAAAGTGAATTTCAGCAAGTTCCTCTTCATTCTGAACATGACTCAAAAATTCTAGAATGCAGCCGGGCGTGGTGGCGCACGCTTGTAATCCCAGCATTCGGGAGGCTGAGACCGGAGGATCCGGGTTCGCGGCCAGCCTCAGCTACCTAGTGAGGCACTCTGCAACTTAGTGAGACTCGGTTTCAAAATAAAGAGTAAAAAAATAGGGCTGGGGGTGTAGCTTGGAGGTAGAATGCCTCTGAGTTCAATCCCCTGTACCACAAAAAAAAAAAAAAAAAAAAAAAAAAAAAAAATTCTAGAATGCGATGTGTCAATATTTTGAAAAGTTTTTCTTTTCCAAGATTATAAAGGTTGCTGGGACAGACCTTCACAAGAGCACACTTGATGGTTTCAGCCAAGATAAGAAACTCCTTTATAAGAAGTCTTGCTAAGAAAATCCAATCTCCTTGCAAAAATCACATCAATTTTCAAACTACTAAAAATTCTTCAACAAATTCAAATTATAATAAATGATACATACTTATTCCATTAAACCATTGGCTTTCAACTTAGGTTGTGATAGAAACATTGGTGGAACTTTTAATGGAACAAGATGCCCCACAGACCCTACCCAAGACATTCTCATTTTATAGGGCTGATGTAGGTCTTGCTCTCTAGTGTGTGTGTAGATTTCCCGGGTGACTCTAATGTATGGCCAGGTTTGAGATCAAATAAACTACATGTTTATATTATATATTAAGCAATATCCATTATGTGTCATAACTAGAACCAGCATGTGATGTAACTGTGGTAGAAAGAATGCCTTTGTGAGTAGGTTAATACCAACCCTGCAGTTAAGTACATGGTTCATATCCCAAGGACATTTAAAGTAGACAAATTTGGCAATGTTGGAAATTCAGAGAACAATATATCACCACACACTATTAACCCATTGGCCCTTCCTCCCTGGGTTGGTTTTCATATTTTAACACACTCTTTTTTTAAAAAAAGTATTTAATAATCTCTTTGCTTATTCATTCTGACTTCTCCCAGCAGTTCATCTCTGGAAAGTCCAGAGGAGGAAGTTTAGCAACTTCAAATGAGGAAATGTGGTTGAATTTCACAGTTCAGTGTATCAGTGCTCACAAAGGGAGAAAACAAGAGCATTTTTGCAGTAAGATACTTACATATTACTTGCATATACCGACTAAAGAAATGTGAAAAGTACCCAGATATGCAAGGTTCTAGGAAATCAGAGCTCATGTAAAATATGGTTTTCCAGGTAATGTCATCCATTGCAATCTATTCCTTGTCAAACAAAAGTGATTTCACTTTACAGGAAGATGTTTCCCAAATGTATAAGTTTTATCCCAAATTGCTATAGGCCAAAGAGGGGGTGGGGGAAGTTGGGCAGCTTCATACAAAAATTTGAATTATTTTTCAATACATTAGATCAAGAGGTAATGAAATATGATCACACCCATGACATTCCTATTCTGTAAATAAGTCACATAAATCCTCTGGCTCAATATGACCAGAGAGTACAATTTCTAAATCTATGAAGTCAGTATCATAATGTGATTTAGATTTCATATTCTGAATAACATGAGAAAAAGCAAAAATGGGGTGATTAGTTAAGAAGCAATTTTAAAAAGTTGAGAATTAGAGGAGGAGAGTAGGGAAGTAGGGGAAGGAAAAGTAAAGAGGAAATGGTAGCAAGAAAATGGTGAAATAAATGAGACAGCATGACTAAGTTGATTTCTTGGTCTCCAAATCACTGTAGTACACAAGAGGCAATAAAGAAAGCTCCTCTTGAATCTGTCACCTGGCAAAACAGATCACTTCCCTGGCAAAGAGGAATGATTACAAGATATGAAAGATGAATCAATCTGGTGTATCATGAATTCAAGACTAATCAAAGCAGTCAAAAAGAAAGAAAAGAAAGCCTGCATTTTCCCCCCAGAATTATATACAGATGGTTCCTGACCTACAATCTTATAACTTATGGGTTTGGAACTTTACAATGGTGTCAAAGGAATACAAATTCAGTGTAAGCCATACCTTACATCTTGATCTTTTCCTGGACTAGCATTCTGCAATAGAATACTCTTACAATGCTGAACAGCAGTAGCAATCCATAGCTCCCAGTCAGCCACACCATCATGAGGGTGAACAACCATACTCTACAGTGTACTGTGTTGCTCAGCTAGTTAAGCATATTAAATGCTGTTTCAATTTGTGATATTTTCAACTTATGGTGGGTTTATTGGGACATACCTCCATCATAAGACAAGAAACATCTGTAAGCCAGACATGGTGGTACACACCTATAATCCCAGTCCTTTGGAGGCTGAGACAGAAGGATCACAGCTAGTCTCCACAATTTAGCGAGATCCTCAGCAACTTAGTGAGATCCTGTTTAAAAATAAAAAGGGCTAGAGGTGTAGCCTAGAGTTAGAATGTCCCTGGGTTCAGCTGGGTGTGGTGGTACATGCTTGTAATCTCAGTACTTGGGAGCCTGAGACAGAAGGATTGCAGGGTTCAAGTATAGCATCAGCAAGTAGTGAGACTAATCAACCTAGTAAGACCCTACTTCTAAATAAAAATAAAATAGGACTGGAGGTGTACCTCAGAGGTAGAATGCCCCTGGGTTCAATCCCCAGTACCAAAAAAAAAGAAAGCATATATATATATAATTTAAATCTTAGAAAACTTACATACCATGAACCTTAGTTTTTTGAAGCTATGATCCATCCCAACAAGAAACCAAACACTAGATACAAAAAAATATATAAAATGTATTGATTGCTCTAGACCAGGAATGGTTAGAACACATAACATTTATAAATGTGCCATTTATGAGAGCAACAAGGAAATAATAATCTAGGAATAAAACTAGCAAAAAACATATAGAACCTTTGTGGAGAATATTCTAGGACTTACTAAGAGTCATTTTAAAAGATCTAAATAAATTAACAAGTTATTTCTGTTCATACATGAAAAGATGCAATATTATAAAGATGCTAATTCTCCTCAAGTTGTATAGAGTCAAAACAACTCAAATCACAATTCAAATAGACTCCTTGGTGCAACCTGAGAGTCGGGTTCCAAAGTACACGTGAAGGAGCAAAAGACACAGGAACAAAGATGCCCCCAAAGAATACCAAGATGAATTAGAACATTACAATTATCAGGACTTCGCAAAGCGGACTAGTGAGATGTCATCTCAAGTTGAGATAATGGAACAAAATAAAGAATGCAGAAAAGGCCTCCACATAGGTGAAGATATGTGATGTGCAACAGAGCGGCTTTGCTGTCAGTGAAGACAAAGGACTATTTGGCTCATCATATTGAAATAGCTAGATACTATTACTATATAGAAAAAGAGCAAAACTGGATTTCTACACCATCTCAGAAAAAAATTCCAGGTAGAAAAAACAAAGTGAGATAACCAAGCTACGAAGCTTATAGAACTTGCTAAAAATGTCTTCAAGAAGCCGGGCGTTGTGGCGCACGCTTGTAATCCCAGCATTCAGGAGGCTGAGACGGGAGGATCCGGGTTCACGACCAGCCTCAGCTACCTAGTGAGGCACTCTGCAACTTAGTGAGACTTGGTTTCAAAATAAAGAATAAAAAATAGGGCTGGGGGTATAGCTCGGAGGTAGAACGCCCCTGAGTTCAATCCCCAGTACCGCAAAAAAAAAAAAAAAAAAAAGTCTTCAAGACTTCTGAATAGGAAAGAATTTCTATAAAAGATAAAAAACAGATTTTTTTTTTTTTTTTTTTTTTTTGCGGTACTGGGGATTGAACTCAGAGGCATTCTACCTCTGAGCTATACCCCCAGCCCTATTTTTTAGTCTTTATTTTTGAAACCGAGTCTCACTAAGTTGCGGAGTGCCTCTCTAGGTAGCTGAGGCTGGCCACGAACCCGGATCCTCTGGTCTCAGCCTCCCGAATGCTGGGATTACAAGCGTGCGCCACCACGCCCGGCAAAAAAAACAGATTTTTTAAAAGACTCATAAATTATGGTATTTTAAAATTTAAGGTCTCCTGGTCATGTTGACACATGCCTGTAATCCCAGCTAACTCAGGAAGCTGAAGCAGGAGGACCACAAGTTTGAAGCCAACCTGGGCAATTTAGCAAGACCTTGTTTCAAAAAAAAAAAGGCTGGGAAGGCACTCACCTAGCATGGGTGATGCCCTAGGTTCAATCCCTAGTACACACACGCACACACATGATCTGTTTGATCAAAGGCACCATCACAAACTGAAAAAAGGAAGTAACAGACTAAGAGAAAATATTTCTTATTTGCAACACATGAACTAAAATCTACAGTAAATTAAAAAAAAATTTAAAAACCAATATTGAGTTAGTCGTGGTGATGGACACTTGTAATGCAGTAGTTGGGGGGGGCTGAGATAGGAGGATCACAGGTTCAAGGCCAGCCTCAGCAACTTAGTGAGACCCTGTTTTAAAGTAAAATAGGGCTAAGCCTGGGTGAAATCTCCAGTACCACAAAAAATATATAAATATTTTTAAAATAGAAAGATGAATAAAAGGATAAACAAACATTTCACAGTAAAGAAAACTCGACAGGCCACTATATAGAGATGCTCAATCTCAAAGCACAGAGAGATGAATTTAGAATCACCAGTTTGACCAAAAAGAAAATTAAATCAGAAATTATCAAGAACTTGTCCGATTTATAGACTATCAGAAACATTGCTACAACACAAATGAGGGTGCTAATGAGTACAATACTTTGGAAAACAATTTGGCAAAACCCAGGAAAGAAAGATGTGCATAGAAACTCCATTCTTAGAAGCACATCCTACATAAACTTGTGCCTTCATGTACCAGAAGACATATACAAAGTGGTTAGTAAAAGCCATAATGGCAAACTCAGGAACCTCCCAGATGTCAGCAGAAAAAGGGAAAGTCAAGTCAGGTTCCCAGGGAAGCACTCTCAGAGTCTGGTTGTATTTACCAGGGAGAGTTTAGCACAGTGGGATTACCACCTATAGGCAGAAGGAGAAGGAAGCAGGTCTTAGCAGGGAGAGAGGCCCACCTGCCATGTAAGCCTAATAGCTTCAGACAACCTCATAGCGCCATGGGGGAAGCTCCAGAACTGAGAGGGATTGCCTGAGGTATTCCATGTTGAGTAAAATTGGCCAGGCCTTTATAAGCTCCCTCCAAAGTTCCTTGAATGTGGACCACACCCAAAGAGGAATGAAGGGGGATGAATAATTGAAGGAGCTGACCATATCACACCGCCTTGCATGGGCCCTTCCTTGAAAAAGTTACATGTCCATGTCCACCATAATGTTGTATATTCGCACAATGGAATACTGTACAGCACTGAATATTAATGACCTCCAAGCTAGCCAATCAACATGAATAAATATCACACTATCAGGAAGGGGGGAGGGAAGCAAAAAGAACACAGTATGTTTTCATTTTCTTGAACTTCATAGATAAAAAATAATTTGGATAAAAATTATTTCAAAAGAATGCTTAAATATAAAAGTTTAAGCCGGGCATGATGGTATACACTTGTAATCCCAGTACTTGGGAGGCAGAGACTGGAGGATCACAGGTTTGCAGCCAGCCTCGGCAACTTAGTGAGGTCCTCAGCAACTTAGTGAGACCCTGTTTGAAAATAAAGAATAAAAATAGGGCTGGGGGTGTAGCTCAGAGGTAGAATGTCCCTGGGTTCAATCCCCAGTAATGCAAAAAAAAAAAAAAATTAAACAATTGTTACTTCTGGGGGTGAGAAAAATAGGATCATATATAGACACACAATAACCTTCAAAAGTCCAGATATTTTTCTATTTGTAAGCTGGATGGTGAGTTCATGGGGTTTTATTCTTTTTTCAATATTTATAGGTAACATGTTAAAATATTCTTTTATATCATTGTTTTGATGTTTAAGAACAAATATTTTCTCATTTTAGGAGGGACCACTTTTCCAAAGTTCAACCCAGAACCAGGAGTAGCTGCAGTGACTAAATCTGGTCTCCTTACTCTTTGACCCCTCATTGACTAAAATGCCTTCCTACCTGTAGTCGCTGAATTTGCATGGCTGACTTAGCTCAGCTCCCTGGCTATTTTTCCCAAGATTATGTCACATTTCATGAGAATTACTTGGCACCACTAAGAAATATTGGACTGTATTTGATATAGAAATATTAAGGGCTCAAATTTAGAAAGAGTGCAGAAAGGAGATGTTACAATGGTATGGATTATTCATAATTTATATTTGAAAATCTGGGACTTTGGAAGGAAAATAATTTGCACAAATGCATTTAGTAATGACTATGCTAGCAGTAAGATAAGGCCCCAGATTTCTCTGCAACAAGTTACAGTACAAGAAGAATTGTCTCGTGGCTTTTACTTTGAGCTAACAGCCACTGGCAGTTATCAGAGATAAAAAAAATTCTCTCAGTAAACTAGGGCTAATATCCTGCCAAGGTGCTTGCTCCAAAAGAGCAAAATACTACGAATATCAGACAAACTCACATTTCTAGTAAGCTCACCTGCTGAGGACCCAGGAGTGTCTTTTTTTTTTTTTTTTTTTTTTTTTTTTTAGTGGAACATCAATATGCAGGTTTATAATTCTTCGAAGTGAATGAAAGTCAAAGAAGCTAAAATCACACACCAGTTTTCAATCACAACACACATTATTCAAACGCAAGGCTGTGACATTTCACACTTCATCTAACTTCTCATTTGCAGGCATCTGCCATTTAGCAAAATGAGGTAGGAGTTCAGAGAGAGAACGGACTACTTTGTAGTGGACAACAGGCTTGGAGCTGCCTGTTGTAACTAAAAAAGTTGAATCTTCTAAAAAATTTTAGACATTCAGGAGACTTTAACTCTCTTCCTCTCCTCCCCAAAAAGGAAAGTTTACTAATAATGATACTACTAGCAAATTCAAACAGGAAACTACACAAACATATATGACTCTTTATTTGGAACTAACAACATGCCAAGTCAAGGAAACCTACAAATAATTCTGCTAAATAGTGTAATGATAGGGTGTAGCAAAGGAAAACTTTCACCAGAGTTTAGGAGAAAGGAGTTATAGATATGGGTAATTTGATACACCCACCCTCTACTTGGAGTCAAGTATTTAAGGAAAACCAAAAATAAAGCAAGCCAAAGCACACGAAGTGGACAGCTCCTATGCACAAGGTGGAACCCGGAAGCACTGTTGCTTTGAAGGTGAATGTAAGCCCTGAAGATATTCCATTACTTACAAGCAAATTTCTCAAGAAGACTGAGAAATCGTAGACCCCATTCTTTAAAGTAGATCAATGCTGGGAAGACTCAAAAGTCACTTTCCACTCCCTCACCAGAGTCAAAACAAGGATTTTTGTGGCACAGCAGAGCCTGGACCACTGGGAATGTATTACAGCTCCCCCCCCCCCCGGGACGCTGGCAGGACGCCTGAGCATCCCTGCTTCTCACTTGGCTTGCGGCCTGCACAGGTGTGGACTATGGCAGTGAGGAGGCCTCGGTGCCTCTTTAGAACACAGCAGGAGCTGGGTCCACTGCTGACCACCTGACCCCTGGCGCTTGGCATAGAAGTCACCTAACACTGTTCACAGGAGACACAGAATCGCGACTTACACCTTTACAGCAATCTTCCCTTAAATAAAAAATAAAATAAGTAAATCACTGCGTCCCCCTCCTTCAAATCAACCCCGGGAAGACTCAAAAACCTCAGTCGGGGACACACAGTGCAACAGCTAGGTGTTAACATGGTGGGTTTCTTGGACATCTTTTCAAAACACACACCTCCCAGGAGCCTCGGGTCTTGGCAGAGCCGCTCCCCGGAGCTGATGGGCACCTTCCAGAGCAGATGAAAAGCAGCAAAAGATAGAAAGATCAAGAGCACGCGCCTCCAGGCCCCACAGCTGCTCCTCCACCCGGTCGGCGAAGGGATGCTGCAGAGCGGAGCGCTGGTGCCCGGCCCGGCCGAGGTGACGACTGCCGGCCGCAGCGAGCGGGCGCCGGAGGACTGCCTGGAAGAGGCGCCACCTGGCCACCTGGGCCCCGCAGCCTTGGCCCGCGCCCGGCTCGGACACCGAGGCTCGGCCCTGCACCCACCCGCCGGCTCGCTCCCCAGCCGCCCGCGCCCCGCACCTGCGGCCGCCGTCCCCGCGCGCCGCCGCAGCCAGGGCAGCACGTCCTCGCCCAGGTCGAAGTCGGCGGCCAGCCGCAGCGCCATCGCCCGCGCGCGGCCGGGGGGCCGACATTCCCCGCCTTCGCCTTCGCCGCGCTCCTCGCCCAGGACGCCGCCCTCTCCTTCCTCTCGCCGGCCTCCCCGCCTCCCCGGCCGCCGCTGCTTTCGGTTCTCGGGCGCCGGGCCGGGGAAGTCCGGAGCACCGCCTCCCTCCTCCCTGCCCGCGCCCCGGGGGCCGGAGCCCTGGCGAGCACCCGGCGCCCAGTAGCGAGGGCGCGGACGGCCCCGGCCGGGGGGTTGGGGGGACGAGTGGCCGCAGGTCGGTGCGGAGACCAGGCGATGTCCTTCTTTAGCCCCAGGTCTCTCCGCTGGGCTAGCGAGAGCTCGGTCACCTGAGGAAGTTCAAGGTCACCGCCAAGTCCGCCAGCTCTCCAGGGGCGATGGTGTTTCGCTAGTTGTGTTTGCTTAATAAGTAGCAGCTAGGAGCATGTGATGAACGTGATTCTGTTTTAACAGAGACCTTAGAAATGGTCAAGCAGCTTAATGCCATCGGGGTCCTCTCTGCCTGTTAGCCCCTGTACTGATTCGCGAAAGCTGAATTATCTAGGATTCCCCTTTGCAAAGATTTAAGAAATGCTGTCATTCTTCCAGGGGTACCTGTCACCTTGGGACGTTCCCGGGGTACCCCCATCCCTCTCCCTGCAAGTAAGTCCGGTGTTTTCATAATCTCACCACTCCTTAGCTTTTTCTTTGTTCAGGTGTGCACCGTTGATAAGCCAGGTAGTCACTGTGCTCTTGGCCCCGTCAGACCCAACCCTTGTTGAACCAGGTAACTACTCTCCCTGAAACTGAGCTAACCTCAGTCACTACGCAGAAGACTGTGAGCTCTGGCTCACAGCCCCAGGATAAAGTGCTTACTTAGAACTTCAACTCCAGACTGGCCTAGCTCCCAGAACTCCTCTATCACCTTCCTCCCTCCTACAAAAGTCTTCAGATTCTTCTAGCCTCGTCCTCACAACTGCAGCCCACAGCCACCTCCCCAACTCTAAATTCCCAGAGTGGCCTTGCCGGTATACCTCATTTCACAAGTGTGCATTGCTCTGAGACTGAAAATAGAACTTTGAGTCTTGGGACAGCCCCTCTGCCCCCACCAGGGGCTGACAGAGCACCTAGAAGATGCTCACCAATTATGGAAGAATGAGTATAGCCATAGATTAAGGAAGGCTTTTTAGCCAGGTGTGGTGGCGCACACTTGTAATCCCAGTACTTGGGAGGCTACGACAGGAGGATCCGGGTTCACAGCCAGCCTCAGCTACCTAGTGAGGCACTCCGCAATTTAGTAAGACCCCATTTCAAAATAAAGAATAAAAAATAGGGCTGGGGGTATAGCTCGGAGGTAGAATGCCCCTGAGTTCAATCCCCAGTACCGCAAAAAAAAAAAAAAAAAAAATAGGACTGGGGGTTTGGCTCAGAGGTAGAATGCCCCTGAGTTCAATCCCCAGTATCCCTCCCTCCCCCCCCCCCAAAGGAAAGCTTTTTAGCTTGTTTCTCAAAGTTAGGGTCTGAACACTACCTGCCACGGAGTTATTGGAGGCACTCTTAGGCCATGATCTTTCTTCAAATGAGAACATAAGATAGAATTGGAGATGTAAATGTCTTATAATTAAGGCCCTGCTTCATAAGGTCTGTGCTCTGTAGGTACAATGCACACTGGTCTAGTCTAGACCTCGGCAAGGCTCAGAAATGTGTCTAGCCAAAGCCTCAGGTGCCTTGGTCTTGCTATGGTTTAAAAACTACTCAAATGTACAAGAAAGTCTTGATTTTCCTCGAGACACATGTTTCTCCTAGGGAGGTGGTAGGTGATTTCAGGTAGAACTCTACTACTGGATACATAGGAAAATCCTCCTACTTGTAATTTGCATGAAGATTGAAAAGAAATCTAATGCTAATATTAGCTATGAATAAAAGGGAAGAAGTCACTGAAGACACAAGGAGCTACTGTTTCATATCGAATGAAGCTTGGTGCCTTTGTCAAACAGAAATGTCCTCATTTGCCAATTTTCAAAATCCACTGTGTTTATTTCTTCAGTTAACTTCCATTTTTGTTAAGCAAGACTGATTTTATAGTCATGTGGTGGTGATATAATAATTCCTTTCAAAATCTAAGTTAAAATCATAAGAAAGGTTCAGAATAAAAACCAGAATAGCAGAAAGATGTGACCCAAATCATGAAGCTGTTACATGAGTGACTGAACTTTGGAGATTAAAAAAGAGATTAATGAAGGGTTCCTTATAACTTAAAATTTATGAAGAGCTAATAGAAATCTGCAGATCAGACATGTTTCAACTCTAGAGAAGACAAAACTGCAGACTGATATGTCTTTATTTTAAAAGCTGCCCTATAGAATCATTAAACACTGGAACTGGCTTTCAGATGAAATAGAGATATTTTTACTTCTTGGGAAATTTAAGAATAAACCATGATCATTCTTCAAATGAGAGCATAAGATAAAATTGTAGACTTAAATGTCTTATATCAAGTCAGGCATGGTGGTGCACTCCTCTAATCCCAGCTTGGGAGACTGAGACAGGAGAATCACAGGTTCATGGCCAGCCTCAGCAATTTAGCAAGGCTCTCTGCAACTTAGACCTATTTCATTTTTTTTTAATTGGTGCATTGTAATCATACATCTTTGTTAGTTACAAGCTGATAAAAGCATACATGCACATATTTCTCATTTAACTCTTCCCCAATTCCCACCCCACTTCCTCACCCACCCTCCCTCTCAAGTTCAGTTTAGTGATTGACTTTGATATATCTGTGAAAGTACATCATGTGCATTAGGGTGTTCCCCCCCCCGCCCCACCCCTGTCCATCACCTTCAGTTAAGTCAACTTTGCTTATCTAAGGTTTCTCCTTTTTCATCTGGAGTCTCTCTTATGCCCCATCTTCTCCCTAGTATCCACATTAGGGAGAAGACCTATTTCAAAATAGAAAATAAAATAGGGTCAGGGATGTAGCTCAGAGGTGGAATGCCTCTGGGTGGGTTGGGGTGGGGGGAAGTCTTATAGTCAGGTCTTGCTCTGAAAAGGTCTCAGCTAGTTAACAACCAAGTTTTGACTTCCTGCTGCAGGTGTTGATGTTGATTATATCTCCAGCAGGCTGATAAGAGAAAGCTTCATTTACTTTCCAACCTGAAGTTTCTAGTTATCCAAATATCACCCTGATGGGCTTGGAATTCTGGGACCAGGTTGAGAAATCATAATGCTTGGATCTTACAGTTTTCTCAAAATAATATAGGCTCAGCTGGACATGGTAGTGCACACTTGTAATCCCAGTACTTGGGAGGCTGAGACAGGAGGATCTCAGGTTCGCGTGACTAGCCTCAGCTAGGTAGTGAGGCCCTGTTTGAAAATAAAGAATAAAAATTAGGGCTGGGGGTGTAGCATGGAGGTAGAATGCTCCTGGATTCAATCTCTAGTACCACCAAAAAAGAAAAAAAAAATTGCATAGGTTCTTTGTAAGTTCATCTTGGGTTTTTAGATTTGAAGGAAATAGAGAGAACTGGAAATGTGGGTTTAGTGAATCATTTGTAGATGGAAAATATTTTAAAGATACTAAAAATCAGAAGTTCCTTTCCACTTCCCTGGCCAAGAAAGAGCTCCTGGAAGTCAGAAGGTATAGAGTTTGATTTTAAGGAGAGAATGGCCTATTTAAAATCTAATCCAAAAATCAAACTTAAAGAGTCTAAGAAAAGACTAAAGATTAGGCTTGAAATTTGCATTCAGTGGAACATGGAATATCTAAAAGAACCTCTTTATTAATAAACTCATATGTGTTGAAATTGAGTGCAAGTGAATCAGCTAAAAAGCAACCCTGGCATTCGAAAAGCTATACCTTTGAAACAACAGACAAGGGTTTTTTGTTTAGTTGTTTTTTTTTTTTTTTTTTCTTGGAATGAACAGAAGTTATCCAAAAACCCAGCAGAATTTAAATGGCGCACAACAAGCAGGGCTCCTCTGCACTTTCCAGGGAATCATCATTTTAAGCTTTGTACCAAAGGTACAATAGCACTTACAGTGAGATGGCTTCTTGTGTAGGTATTAAGAATGCTGCTTCCCCATCATAATTTATTTTTAATAGAAATATTTAAGCTGGGTATGGTGGTGCATGCCTGTAATCCAGGTACTTGGGAGGCTGAAACAGGAGGATAGCAGGTTTGAAGCCAGCCTCAGCAACTTAGCAAGACCCTTAACAACTTAGCAAAACCCTATTTCAAAATGTAATAAAAGGGGCTCTAGGGGTGTAACTCAGAGGCCGAACACCTTGGTTCAATCCCCAGTACCACACAAAAATCAGAATCACTTAATATATTTTTAAGAAATAATTATTTAATGTAGAAGTCATTTAGACTTCCTAACTCATTTGCACCATTCAGGTAGTAATAGCTCCTCTTGCCAGGGATTGATTCGGGGATAAGCACACGCATCAGAACTAAGTTCACCAGAAGTTAATGAAAACACAAATTAACAGTAAATTAAACACACAAGTTTTAGTCCCTCACCCATCTGGAGGTATGTAGTCCAAAGCTCACAGGGCAGGTTCCTGAAATTGTCAGGGACCCAACTCCTTCCCAAGTTCTTGCTCCACCAGACCTCGAGAGTACCTCTGTCCTCATGTCCAAGATGACCAGAAAAGCTTCAACCACCATGTATGCATTCCAGAAATTAGAGTGATGGCAAACACTTTTAATCCCAGTACTTGGATAGCTGGGACAGGAGGATCACAGGTTTGAGTCTAACCCCAACAAGTAATGAGACTCTCATCAACCTAGGGAGACCCTGTTTCAAAGTAAAATAATGCTGGGGGTGTAGCTCAGAGGTAGAATGCCCCTGGGTTCAATCCCCAGTACCACAAGAAAAAAAAAAAAAAAAAAACCTAGAAGAAGAATAGATGGAAGGCCCTCTCTTTTAAGGACATTTCCCAGAAGTTCTACTCAACATTTCTACTTAGATTTTATTAGCCAGAATTTAGTGATTAGCCAAAGGATAACTTTGAAGAAGGTAAGGAGATATACCTGGTCGGCAATGTAGTCAGACAAAAATCAGGACAATTATTACTAAACAGGATGAGGAAAATGGATGTTCAGAAGACACTAGCAATCTCTGTCATGGGATGAAACCCAGTTTTCACCAATGGGTTGTGAAGGAACCTCTGCTATGTATTCTGGGAAGGACTTTTCTAAAAAAAAAAAAAAAAAAAACAACTCTTTTCCTTTAAATATTTTGAAGATTCCTAGCACTTCTGCCATCCTCAAACTAGACTTATTTAAACTGTACTGAAAACAAAGTTAATGGATGAAGTCAAACAGCTCAGAGAAGAGAACCCTGACATGTCAATTTTGAAGCCAGCCCTACTTCTTGGCCTTTTTAACAACAGAGAGAAATTTCTCTATTGTTTAAACACCACTGAGTCAGACTTTTATTTTACTTGCAACCAAAGGTCTGAATTTTAAGGGGTGAATTTCGAAATTTCAGACACAGACCAAAGAGCACTATGATCATCTTAGAACACGGTATGCTATGTTTTTGATTGTTTTTATGAACATAAAATGCAGTCATGTTAAGACTTAGTGGAAACATCCAGATAAGCAAAGAGAGTTTCAGAGCCCTGATAGCCCAAGAAGCTCTGGATCAGATCATACCTGAAACCCATTCCATAAGCAGACTTCTCAATTACATTTATTAACATAAGTTAATAGATATTATTTATTATATAAGGCCTATTTGAGTTGGATTTCTGTTCCTTGTGCCAAAAGCACCCCAAATTAGGCATACACAAACTTTAAAGAGCAGTCACATCACCCAAGGATCTTGTTAAAATGCAGCTGGGGCAGCACCAAGGCATATACATTTTAACAAACTCCCAGGCAATGCTGATGCTGATGCTGATGCTAAAGCTGCCCAGTCCACCCGTGATGTTCTGAATGGCAAGGTTCTGCTGTCTAATGCAGGGACCTCCACCATCAAGAAGGCCCAGTAGGGATGGGCTTGGATGGGTTAGCTTTGGAGATACCTCAGAGCTAAAGGTCTAGGTTCAGAGAGAGAAGTCTAAAATGGGGATGAGTACTAGTTTCAAAAGTGTGAATCAGGCCATGGGCCGTAAGTTCTAGTAGCAGACAACAGCAAATCAGTAAAATGGAAAGAAGAGATGTCAGGAAAATGAAAAGGGGCTTAGCCTGGGCAAAGATGAAAACACTAACATTCTAGGAGAGATGCAAGCACAAGGCAAGAGAAGATGGGAAGCCATGCAGTGAATAGAATCTGCAAGATCCCTGGATGATACACAGGCACATAGGAGTTTGAGAAGCACTTGCCTAGCTCCCTGTGCTTTAAATAAGGGTTGTTTTATGACCGAATGCTTGCATTTCAAGCCTCTGTTGACTTGTTGCAGAGCAAAGACCTCACTCCAAGATACAGGAGGAAGGGGGCAAAGGAGTGAGTCTTCTACAACATATCTACTCTGTACAAAACTCAGTGATCCCAGTAAAATAAAGAGGCAGACTAAATCCAGATGATCTTTATTACCTATGTTCAAACTTTTCAGTGTTTTATTTAATACGATTCCAGGAATAGTATTAGAGATCTGTACAACAGAAGATGGGAAAAGATATGGCCTTTCTAGAGAATTTTTTAAAATATGCAAAATTCTCAAGGTTTTATTAAACCCTAAACTGCCATTTACAAGTTCTGTTATGGTAAGGATGTTTTGGAGTCATTTCACAGTAGTTTTAAATTCTGTCCTGAAAGAGAAAACAAAGCATACTGTATATTTTCTTAACCTAACAGTGTTATTCAGATATGATTAAAAATAGAAAATATAGTCTTATTTCTTGCCAGTTACAAAAAGAATTCCAAAAACTGCCTCATCTGTTAATAGTAGTTACCTCTGACAATGTAATAACTATGCAAAGGTTTTCTTTTGTGTTTTGTTTTTTAATCTTATGCACATACTAACCTTTTTTTTTTTTTTTTTTGGTATGAGAGATTGAACCCAAGGGCATTCTACCTCCAAGATACACCCCCAGTCCTTTTTATTTATTTTTTACTTTGAAACAGGGTTTCATTAAGTTACTGAGGGTCTCACTACGTTGCTGAAGCTGGCCTCACCTCAAACCTGTGATCCTCGTGTCTCATCCTCCCAAGTACTGGGATTACAGGCATGCACCACCACGCCTAGGTCTGACACAGAAAGAAATGTCTTTTTTTTTTTTTTTTTTTTTTTTTTGCGGTACTGGGGATTGAACTCAGGGGCGTTCTACCTCCGAGCTACATCCCCAGCCCTATTTTTTATTCTTTATTTTGAAACCGGGTCTCGCTAAATTGCGGAGTGCCTCACTAGGTAGCTGAGGCTGGCCGCGAACCCGGATCCTCCGGTTTCAGCCTCCTGAATGCTGGGATTACAAGCGTACGCCACCACGCCCGGCCTAGAAAGAAATGTCTTAAAGAATAATAGCCTGATGGTTTGGAGGGAAATAAAAGGCTGCCATCTAACCAAAGGGGCTGAAGAACAGTTTGAATGTTGAAAAGAAATAGCCCTGATTTAGCCATGGGAATAGAGAAGAAGTGGAGAGAAAATAGTCAAAAAGGGTACTAAACATTTCTGGCAGCAAGAATGCATCACCAAGTTCCTTTCATAGTTTAGCTAATAAGTAAATATTATTAACTGTGAAATTACTATATCTCAAATAGAAAGAGCAATGAATGTGTGAAATATGAATAGATCATCCAAGAAATTCATAACTAGGTGAAAATTGTGCTGCCAACTGTGACAATTCATTTCATAAGATAAATACCTGAAGCTTAGTATTGTTTGTAATAACCAATTAAAAAAGGATTTATAGCTGGGCATGGTGGCACACACCTGTAGACTCAGCTACTTGGGAGGAGGAGGCAGGAGGACCACAAATTCAAGGCCAGTTTGGGGAACCTAGGGGAACCCTGTCTCAAAATAAAGTGAAAAGGGCTGGGGATGTAGTTCAGTGGCGGGGCACTTGCCTCGCCTGTGCAAGGCCTCGGGTTCAATTACCTCCACACATGCAAAAATGGATTTTATATTCTATGTCAATCAGAAAGCATTCCATTTTAAGTGGCTTCTTGGATTCTTTTCTTCTTATTAAAAATGTGTCATTTTCAAACAGGAATTTAATCTGCTTCCTTGTGATTCGCACATAACTGTTCTTCCCCTTTCCTCTTCCTGCTTCCTTTCCAACCCTGTCCTCCCTTCCCTCTAGCCTTGGTTCCCTTTCTTCTTCTCTTTCTGAGTAAGTCCCTCCTAAAACTATCAGGTGAGGCTGAGAAAGATAAGCATCTGCACAGGTGGGGTTGAGAGCAGGGTGTTGACCAAACTTTGGATGCCAGAGCTCAAACAGAGTGAAGAGGGAATGGGGGATGGTCACCCAGTAGGAGATGCCAGAGTCCTTGGGGCAAGGAGGGCAGGGGGTGGGACCCTAGCCCAGGGTGTCAGATTTCAAGTGTCTAGAGGAAAGTCTCAGCACAGGGAGGGGAGTGACAGCTAAAAGAGGGACACTGTCTACTTATATGGGAATTGGTCAGTTAAACAAATTACATTAAGAATAATGTAAATTGATGTGGTAGTGCACACCTGTAACCCTCATATTTGGAAGACTGAAACAAGAGGATCTCAAGTTCAAGACCAGCCTCAGCAACCTAGGGAGATCCTGTTTCAAAAATTAAAAATTAAAAATGGCTGGAGGTGTAGTTTGAAGGAATGCCTCTGGGTTCAATCCCCAATAAAACACACACACACACACACACACACACACACACACACACACACACAGAATAGTGTAAGCTGAGTTTCTCACTGACATACAAAGGAGTCACAAAATAGGAGAAAAAAGGAACTAAATAAACCCTGAGAGCTGGGCATGGCAGCGCACACTTGTAATCCTAGTACTTGGAAGGTTTAGACAGGAGGATTGTAGGTTCCAGGACAGTCTCACCAAATAGACTCTCATCAACCTCGCAAGACCCTGTTTCCAAATTAAAAAATAAATAAATAAAATAGGGCTGGGGATATAGCTTGGAGGTAGAATGCCCCTGGGCTCAATCCCCAGTGCCACAAAAAATAAAATAAAAAAAACCCTGTAATGTCAGGTTGAAATCAAAGGTAGTGGTGTAAACTTAGCGTTTTCAATAGAAAAATTATGGATAAATAGAATATAGATGTAATGCAATTGCATATATATATATATATATATATATATGTATATGCATATAAATACACACATATAGTCCCTAGCTGTGTTCACTGAAAGCCTTGGAGCAGCAATATCCAATATCAATTAACAACTTGGCACAAGGAAAGAATGAGATAAGCTGGGCATGGTAGCATGCATCTGTAATCCTAGCACTTGGGAGCCTGAGACAGGAAGATTACAGATTTGAGGCCAGCATCAACAATTTAGCAAGACCCTGTTTCAAAAATAAAATAACCTGGGCATGGTGGCACACACTTGTGATCCCAGTACTTGGGAGGCTGAGACAGGAGGATCACAGGTTCCAGGCCAGCCTCAGCTACTTAGTGAGGCCCTCAGCAACTTAGTGAGACCCTGTTCCAAAATAGAGAATAAAAAATAGGGCTGGGGGTGTAGCTTGGAGGTAGAATGCCTCTGGGTTCGATCCCCAGTACCACCAAAAAATAATTAATTAATTAAAAAGGGTAGGGATGTAACTCTAAGGTGGAATGCCCCGGGGTTCAATCTCCAGTATTTAAAAGAAAAAAAGAATAATAAAAGCCTGCAACATCTTGTAGTACTAGAAAGCAAGCAGTGCTAGAAGAATGATGAGAACATGTCAGAAGGTCACAGGGGCCAGTGTGAAAGGGCTCCCAGCTGGCCAGATCTGGGACAACTTGAGCACCAAGATAAACAATAAATAGTTATATATGTAAACTATTACAACAAGAATCCATGAGTTGATAGGGATATGGAAACATAAAAAATGCTATAGAATGAAGAAGTGGTGCTATTTGTGATCTGACAATGATTGATATGTCATAAATGTCTATGTAACCCTGTTGCACTCAAGAAATGTATAAAAAATCTGTGCTGGGAAAAAAAATAAATAAATAAAATTTTTTTAAAAATGCCTGTAGATGCATGGAAAGTTTGATGCAGAAAGACACACATTGATGCATTGAACTTTTTTCTTTTTTCCTCTTTTCATAATTTTTACTGCTTTTTTTTTTTTTTTTTTTTTTTTTTGCGGTACTGGGGATTGAACTCAGGGGCATTCTACCTCCGAGCTATACCCCCAGCCCTGTTTTTTTATTCTTTATTTTGAAACCAGGTCTCACTAAGTTGTGGAGTGCCTCACTAGGTAGCTGAGGCTGGCTGTGAACCCGGAGGATCCTCTGGTCTCAGCCTCCCAAATGCTGGGATTACAAGCATGCGCCACCACGCCCAGCTTATTTTGCTTATTTTGTTTATTTTTAATATACTTTTATTGGCGCATTATAATCTCACATCATAATATAGTCAGAGTGATAGGGACACACATGCACACAGCACTTGGTGGGCTTCTCCCCAGCTCCTTCCCCACTCCCCTCTTCCCTGTACAGGATATTGAGACCGGCATTAGTATTCTCACACATGTACATGATGTCAGTGTGTTTCCTCCATTATATCTCCCTCCCCCACACCACCACCCTCCCCTAGACCTCACTCCATCCCTCCACTGAGGTTTCTCCTCCCTTAAAAAGTCCTTGTGTCAGCCGGGCGTGGTGGCGCACGCTTGTAATCCCAGCATTCGGGAGGCTGAGACCGGAGGATCCGGGTTCGCGGCCAGCCTCAACTACCTAGTGAGGCACTCCGCAACTTAGTGAGACTCGGTTTCAAAATAAAGAATAAAAAAATATAGGGCTGGGGATGTAGCTCGGAGGTAGAACGCCCCTGGGTTCAATCCCCAGTACTGCAAAAAAAAAAAAAAAAGTCCTTGTGTCCAGATTACTCCCTAGCTTCTGTATGTGAGAAAAAACATATGCTCCTTCACTTTCTGTGACTGGCTAACCTCACTTAATATTCTCAAGGTCCATCCATTTTCCTGCAAATAACATAATTTTGCTCTTCTCTATTGCTCAGTAAAATTCCATTGTGTGTATAGCCCATAATTTTGTAATCCATTCATCTGTTGACGGACACCTAGATGGGTTCCATGATTTGACTATTGTGAATTGTGCTGCTATAAAAGTGGATATGCAGATACATTGAAAATTTGATGAGGACAGATACATGTAGATATGTTCAAAGTTTGATGAGGAACCTGATATCTAAACCACAAAATACTTATGAAGCCTGGTACACACCCCCTTAATCAAGTGAACATTTTCAGTAATGAGACAAATGGAAATCATAGGATACAATCACTTCTAGAAATAAATAACCCTAATCTAATCATGAGGAAACATCAGATAAGCCCAGCTGAAGGACATGCTACAAAATAATTGAAAGTGTCAAGGACATGAAAGTCATGGAAAGACTGAGGGACTGTTCCAAACAGAAGAATAAAAAGACATGGATCTTTTTCCTATAAAATTTATTATTGGTTCAACTAAATAAATTTGGGTGGGTTTGAAGATTAGGTGGCAGTGATGTATGGAGGTTTTCTGATTTTAATGGAGTGTTTTGTTTTGTGGTAGTGGGGATTGAGCCCAGGGGCATTCTACCTTGGAGCTACACCCCTAGTCCAATTTTTTATTTTTTATGTTGAAACAGGGTCTCGCTAAATTGCTGAGGTTGGTCTCAAACCTGCAATCCCCCTGCCTCAGCCCCTTAAGTACTGGGATTACAAGCGTGCACCACCATGTCCAGCTTGGTTTTAATGTTTTTATTGTGGCTATATAGGAGAATGTTCTTGCTGTACAAAATATGTACAAAAGTATTTGAGGAGCAGGGTGTGGTGGGGCATGCTTGTAATCTCTGTACTTGGGAGGCTGAGACAGGAGGGTCACAGGTTCACAGCCAGCCTCAACTACTTAGTGAGGCCTTCAGCAACTTAGTGAGACTCTGTTTCAAAATCATGAATAAAAAATAGGTCTGGGGATGTAGTTCAGAGGTACAATGCCCCTGGGTCCAATCCCCAGTTCCGCAAAAAACAAAAAGTATTTGAGGATAATTGGAAACAGCTCAACAATTACTCCCAGATAGTATATAAAAAAGTTATTTATATTGCACTCCTAACTTTTTTGAAAATTTGTGATCATTTCAAGATGAAAAACTAAAAACATAAATGTTATCAGAATAATAAGTGTTTCAGAAGCCACATGAAGTTTTTTCTTTTCTTTTTCCACATAAGGAACTATTATCTCTGTACTGTGTTTCCTCTTGCAAACATTAAATAGTGACATAGATGGATTTCACTGAAAACACTGAATTAAGCCAGGCATGGTGGCACACACCTGTCATCCCAGTATTTGGAAGACTGAGATAGGAAGATCACAGGTTTGAGGCCAGTCTCAGCAACTTTGAAAGATCCTGTTTCAAAACCAAAAAAAATAGGGTTGGGGTTGTGGCTGGAGGTAGAAGGCCCCTGGTTTCAATCATCAGTACCTAAGTATAATAAATACTTAACTTACTTACTTACATACATACATATATACATACTGAATTATCAGTGGATACAAAAGTTTTAAATTAGATTGTATTTTCTCACTCTACTGCAAACCCCTAAGGAAAGTTCCTGGACTTATTAATTTGTGTTCTATGAAGTTAATTCTCCAAAACTGGCCAAAAATGAGACAAAGTCAAATAATAGGAGAAGCATGATGGAAATGTTTACCTCTTAAGTGACTATCTTTTCTCCTTGATAGGAAACTTCCATTAACTAGCCTCAGAGGAAAAAAATACTAAAACTTTTTCAAAGCAATCATATGATCTTACTTCCTAGAGAAATTGATGACAAGGAATACATATCTATTACAGAAAGATTTTCATTAAAAATGTATACACTGGCCTTGTAAAAATCTTTCATGAGTTTCATAAACTGCACTAGGCCATTTGAAGAGTGTGTGTGGCAGATTTTTAATGTCCAACTGCCATGTGTTCTATACACAGATTTTTTTTTCCAAATTTCTAAACACCAGAAAGAATATTTGAAGCAATTCATTAAAATCTTGGCAGCAGGGCCCCAGCTCCAGCGTTCCCCTGAAAGCCGCCTTTACTGAACAGTCTCCCAACAGTCCCCTCCACAGAAGGACCTATTGTCACTGCAGGAATTGAGGGGCAATTCCTGGAAAAATCCAGGCCATCAAACAAGGGTCTCTAATAAATAAAAACAATGTAAATAAAATTGTCATCTCCAAAGCAGGGGATTAGTGTGCTCTTTTAGTGCCTCTGGGAAAATAAATTTGATTAAAATTAAATATTATGTTGTTAGAGGTAATGCTCTGATTGATTCCGGGGAATCTGGTGTTCCTGCCGGAAGTGTCAGTTGTGGGGGGAAGGGAAATGACAGGGGTCCTTTAGTTGTTGAATCACAAGAACCGCTCTTCTTTAAAAAGATTTTACATTGCAAATATGTTGTAGGTGATCTTAATGGAAACATATGTCTTCTTGCAAGGAATATGACATTTTCTGCATTTTTCACCTGCTCGTAGTTTTTATTTTATTATTTTTCCCCCAGCTGCTATCTCCCCTCCTCTTGGCTTTGCTAATTAGGGCTGGGAAATGTTTCCTGATTCCAGCATTCCTGGGCAGCCTCTTCTCTCCCTCCAGCTTCCTCCCAGTGGCTATCTCTTTGGTGTCTTTGTTCTCTGCACAAAATAGTCCCTGCAAGTGTTGATCAAAGTTCCATGAATACACACTGACTCATTAGCTGCTCAAAGATCTTTTTCGTTAAGTAACTTCTGTTTAAATTTCAGTTGTGGCTTATTTTTTATTTATCTTCCCATGAATCATGATATACCAAGGGAACATGATTTGACCTGAGTTATAAGAGAAAAAAAAAGTCATAGAAAAGTCCCTTTGAATAAGATTTTACTGTGCCAGAAAGTGAACCTTTGAGCCTGTCTCTGTGTGCATTTTTTTTTTTTTTTTTTTTTTTTTTTTTTTTTTTTTTTTTTTTTTTTTTTTTTTTTTGCGGTACTAGGGATTGAACTCAGGGGCATTCTACCTCTGAGCTACACCCCCAGTCCTATATTTTTTTTATTCTTTATTTTGAAACCGAGTCTCACTTAGTTGCAGAGTGCCTCACTAGGTAGCTGAGGCTGGCCGCGAACCCGGATCCTCCGGTCTCAGCCTCCCGAATG